>WOXC01009913.1:0-253700 GCA_011680675.1 Gymnobelideus leadbeateri
AACAATCTTTTTAATTACATTCACTATTTCAGTGGAAAAGTCAGCACCCTGAACTTCAGAGAAAATTCAAACTGAGAAAATATAAGCAGAGAAATAAAGACCAACAGACAGGGCTCTGACTGTCTGGATCAACTATATAGTTTACATACATATGGATTGAGAGAGCCTTTATGTCTGAGCATCAGGGAGCTCTGAACACATGGCCACTCAGAATGTTGACCGGGGAGTCTGCGAGATGCCTTCTCATAAATAGCTTTAAAGCTCAGAGTATATATATATATATATATATATATATATATATATATATTTGTATATATATATATATATAATATATGTATACTTCTCAGTGCCTAATTAGAAATTAGCAAAAGGTGTGAAAGCCTCCCTACAAGCAAGCTTCCCCTAAGCAAGCTTCCACCCCTTGACCCCCAGCTGGTCTGAGCCAGCTTAACTCAGGCCCCTTCCAGGAGGAAACTTACAGATTTTTCCCAGTTATATGATTGAATGAGCTGCTCTACCCTCCTTCCTCTATTCCTATTTATGCTTTCCTGCGTACCCTGTTCAATGTCCATTGTTCCTGTAGAACCTTGTGGGAACCAAACTATTAGCATCTTTCACAATCTTAGTCATAATTCCATACTTATCTTTACTAGCCATATGATTTTGAGCAAGTCAACTTCTATGAGCCTCAGTTTCCTCATCTCTAAAATGGATATGGTGATCCTTGTACCACCTACTTTGTTGTTCAGTCATTTTCGGTTGGGCCTAACTCTTTGTGACCCCATTTAGGGTTTTCTTGGCAGAGATACTAGAGTGGTTTGCCATTTCCTTCTCTAGCTCATTTTACAGGTAAGGAAACTGAGGCAAATGGGTTAAAGGACTTACTTGCTTAGGGTCACACAGATAGTAAGAGTCTGAGGCCAGATTTGAATTTAGGAAGGAAGATAAGCCTTCTAGACTTTCAACCCATTGCTCTATCCACTGTGCCACTTAACTGCCTCACCCAATTTGCTGCTGTTGTTGAGTTTTTTCAACTATGCCTGACTTTTTGTGATTCCATTAGAGGTTTTCTGGGAAAGATGTTGGAGTAGTTTGCCATTTCTTTCTCCAGCTCACTTTACAGATGAAGACCTGAGGCAAACAGGATTAAGTGACTTTCCCAGAGTCAAATAGCTAGTAAGTGTCTGAGGCAAGAATTGAACTCATGTCCTTCTGACTCTAGGGTTTGTACCCTATCCACTATGCCACTTATGAAGAAAGTGCTTTGTTAACTTTATGTGGTTTGTAAATGTGTTGTTATTTTTCAAATTCCCAGAAGTACCTTGTAGAATGCAAAAACAGTTTGTCAATGGACAAATACAGGATTTATTGATGCCTTTTGTTCTTATGCCATTGTAATATCTGTAGATAATCCCAGTCCCCTCTTGTTAGAATTGAATCCACCTTGGAAAAAGGAAAAATTGTAAAACAAAAATAATTAAAACAGATTATATCTGACAACTATTGTATTGTCCTCCCTTTATAGGCTCTTGCTCTTTCTGACAAACCAAGGGAGGCATGTTTCATTACCTATTCTTTGGACAAAAACTGGTTATGACAACATCTCAAAGTTCAACTTCCTTCTTATTTATTTAAAAATTACATTATTGTAGCCACTGTCTAGTTTTTTCTCTGGTTTGGCTTACTTTACTCTGTATCAGTTCATAAAAACCTTTCTGTTATTCTCTGAATTTGTCATAGTCCTTTTCAATTACATAGTAATATTCCATTCTATTAATATATTTGAACTTGGTTAGACATCCCTGAAGCACTGGGAACCCACTTTGCTTTCAGATTTTTGCTCCAACAAAAAGTACTACCGGAAATAATTTTGTATCTTTCATTTGATCTTTGATTCTTTGAAGGTATATTGTTCATTTCTTTGAGATTATAGGGTAGTACCTCTCCTTATAGTGTTAATAGGATTTAAGATCTTCCTGCCCATTAATAGACCTCAGGTGGAGGCCATTAAGAAAAGCTTGCTTAGGGGAGGCTTGCTTGTAGGGAGGCTTTCACACCTTTTGCTAATTTCTAATTAGGCACTGAGAAGTATACATATACATATATATACATATATACATATATACATATATACATATATATATATATATATGTATATATATACTCTGAGTTGGTATTTTGCTTTGGGGGCTTATTTATGAGAAGGATCTTGTGATTCCCTGGTCAAGATTCTGAGTGGCCATGTGTTCAGAGCTCTCTGACTGCTCAGACATAAAGGCTCTCTCAATCTATGTATGTAAACTATATAGGTGATCCAGGCAGTCAGAGCCCTGTCTGTTGGTCTTTATTTCTCTGCTTATATTTTTTCTGTTTGAATTTTCTCTGAAGTTCAGGGTGCTGACTTTTCCCCTGAAATAGTGAATGTAATTAAAAAGATTGTTGGTCGGGGCGGAGCCAAGATGGCGGAGTAGAAACAGCTCTTCCAAGCCTCTCTGCCCCCAGATTCTCCACAAACTATGTAAAAAAGGTCTCTGAAAATCTTCTGGAGCCCCAGCACCCACAGAACGACACAGAGAAGCTAACCTCCTGCTGAGGACAGCCCAGCACCCTGCAGGAAGGACCAGCGCAGTGGTCTGGGAGCCGGCAGCGCGCAGAGCGCAGGAGCCGAGCCGAGCCCAGGTCCACGTGAGCCGAGGTTTTAGCCCCAGGGCGGCAGGGCCAGCCCCCGGCTGGAGAAACCCCAGAACACCAGGAACTGTGGAGATGCCAGAATTATCAACATAGACTTGCCTAGGACAAAGTAAGAGGTTAGTGTCCTATGGACTTTGGGACCTGTATTTGGGGAATGCGTCAGCTCCCTCCCCTGGGGGCTAGAAGCTGCTGAGGGGACACGCCACTGTGTAGTTTTCAGAGGCATTTCCGGCTCCCAGCCTACAAATCGTGGGGAGATCCAGCGATCAGTCTTGGGGGGTAATCGCTCTTGCTTTAACCTCCCTGGATCTGGATTGTGATCTAGGGTGGAAGTTGTGGGTGGGTTTACAGCTTGCCAGAAACGGAAGTTGCCCCCACACGTTTGGGACGAAAATTCCTCTATCTGGCCTTAAAGCCATAGTGTAGCAACAAGCCCAAAAGTCAAGCAATAAAGTGGCAACATGCCAAGGCAAAGGAAACAGAAAAATGCAACCCTAGACTCCTATTTTGGGGGCATAGAGCGGGAAAAGGACTGTGAGGTCAGAAGTCCTGCTCCAAAAGCCCCAGGGAAAACATGAGCGGGTTGCAGGCCATAGAGGACCTTAAGAAGGACTTTAAAAATCAAATAAGAGAAGTGGAGGAAAAATTGGGAAGAGAAATGAGAAGGATGCAGAAAAAGTATGAAATGAGGGTCAACAGCCTGACTGAGGAAAACACCACCTTAAAAAATAGACTAACTCAAATGGCAAAGGAGGCCCAAAAGGGCAATGAGGAGAAGAATGCCTTAAAAAGTCGAATTTGCCAGATGGAAAAAGAATCTCAAAAAGTTCACTGAGGAGATTCATTCCTTCAGAGTTAGACTGGAGCAAATGGAAGCTAATGACTTTATGAGAAATCAAGATGCTGTTAAGCAGATCCAAACAAACGAAGATTAGAAGGCAATGTGAAATATCTCATGGGAAAAACCACTGACCTGGAAAATAGATCCAGGAGAGACAATTTAAAAATTATTGGACTGCCTGAAAGCCATGATCAAAGAAAGAACCTAGAAATCACCCTTCAAGAAATTCTCAAGGAAAATTGCCCTGATGTTTTAGATCCAGAGGGCAACATAGAGGTTGAAAGAATCCACGATCACCTCCTGAAAAAGATCCCAAAAAGAAAACTCCCAGGAATATTATAGCCAGGTTCCAGAATCCCCAGATCAAGGAGAAAATACTACAAGCAGCCAGGAAGAAACAATTTCAATATTGTGAAACACAATCAGAATAGCCCAGGACCTGGCAGCTTCTACACTGAGGGATCGAAGGGCATGGAATATGATATTCCAGAGGGCAAAAGAACTGGGAATGAACCCAGGGTCACCTACCCAGCAAAACTGAGTATTTTGTTTCAGGGGAAAATATGGTCATTCAGTGGAATAGAGGACTTTCAAGCATTCTTGAGGGAAAAACCAGAATTGAATAGAAAATTTGACATCCAGACACAAGAAGCAAGAGATGCCTGAGAAGGTAATCAGGAAAAGAAATCAAAAGGAACTTATCAAAGTTGAACTATTTACATTCCTATATGGAAAAACAATAACTGTGAGTGATGATATCTTTCTCACTATGAAAATAATGGAAGAAGGGTGTGTGGTCATATGAATGCATATGTGAATGTGTGTGTATATGGATAGAGGGCATAGGTTGAATTTGTTGGGAAGGGAGAATACTCAAGGGATGAAATTATGAGGTGAGAGAGGAAAGTGGCAAGAGGAGATGGGGAGAGACAGGGTAGGGTAAACTATCCCATGTAGAAGAAGCAAGGGGAAGTGGTTGCAAAGGAGGGGGAGAATAAGGAAGGCTAAAAGGCAAAACCACATTCACATTGAATTTGGTTCAGGGAGAAAATGACATACATACTAAATGGGATATCTCAACCTGCAGCAGGATAGGGGGAAGGGGATGAGAGGAGGGATGATGGATGGGAGGGCATCCTTGGGGGGAGGGGAGGTTGGAAGTACCCACTATAGAAGAGGGACAGGATCATGTAGGGAATGGACTAGGTGGGGGGTGGGATAGTGGGAGGGAATTATAAGCAGCCTTGTACAATATATCTACTATGATAATGTTTTGCATAGCTAGACATGTACAACATATACTGAATTACTTATCTCCCAAGAAGGAATGGGTGACAAGGGAGGAAGGAAATGGATCTGAAATTCAAGGTCGTAACATTAAATGTTTCAAATATATATATAAATACTAGTATTAATACTCTTTTGCCTATAATTGGGAGATAAGATGTGCAGGCATTGGGACACAAAGATTCATCTTCCTCTAATGGAAAAGTCGATGGGGGTATGGGAGAAGGTATGGGAGAGAGCAGATTGGAGGAAGCGATATCTTGTGGGACTGCTATTCTTCGAGGTTGGGTAGGGGAATAATGGGGGGAAAATGATTGTAACTCAAAATCTGGCGGAAATGAATGATGTAAAACAGAAGTTAATAAAGTATTTGTTTAAAAAAAAAAAGAAAGAAAAAAAAAAGATTGTTGGTCCCTTAAGCAGCTATCTTTCCTAGTGAAGCAGATCTAAGAACTTGTGCTAGCTGCCATCCTGGGTATGTCAGTGTGATTGCTGCTACCCTTCTAAACTAGAAGTTAACCTTTGTAGATGTTCTTAACCTGGGGTCTATGACCATGTTTTGAAAAGGTTTTGATAACTATATTGAAATGCAATTGGTTTATTTTGTAATAATACATATTTTATTCATTTTAAAACACAATTCAGGGAAGGGTTTCATAGACTTCATCAGACTGGTCAAATGGGTCTATGACATAGAAAAGGTTAAGAACCCCTAGATTAAAGTAATATTTGAGGGACCTAAAGCTGGAAGTAATAGATTATAGGATAAATGGAAAACTGGTGTTCAAAATAATGTCAACAAAGTGAAAATTTGGTCTAAAACCAAGAAGAAAATTTAGGGGAAAAACATTAAAAAATCCTAATTTTGTGTTCAGTCAGTTAAACAGGTATAGAGGACAGAAGAGACTTGCTTTAACCATTCATATCAGTGAACTAGTGGCAGTACAAGTCAACAGTATGCTATGTCAGGCTGTTCAAGCTTTAATTCATCTCGGACTGAAATAATACAAGTAGAGTGTCTAGAACAATGAAAGAAATAATCCCACTGTATCTTGTGCTGGTTAGGTCATGATTGTTATGTTTTGTACAGTTATGAGCATACTTTAAGGGGACATAGGAAAACTAGAAAATGTAAGGAGACAGTGGGATGATAATGGGTCTGGGAACCATGTTATAATTACTTGAAGATATATTTGTGAAGCATCTGCTATGTGCAAAGAAGCTTATGCTGTGAAGAATGGTTGAAGGGTAGGTATATTTACCTCAAAGAGATAACTGGGAGGACACATAGTCGCTTCCTGCAAATATTCTAAATGCCATTACAAAGAGGAGGAAGTAGACTTAGCCTTTTGCCCCAGATAGCAAACTGGGAAGACCTCACTCAAAGTCACAGGGAAGCCAATTCTGACTTAAGGTTAGAATTGTGTAACAGTAATAGCTAACACTGAATCAGGCTGCTTCTTGCTGTAGTGAGCTCCCTGTTACTAGGAGTGTTGAAGCAGTGAATGGATGACCATCTGTTTGGAGGTTGTAGAGGGAATTAAACTTCAGCTAAGAGTAGAATTAGATAATCACACAGGTTCCTTGAAGTTTAAGATTCTATATACAAGTCTATTATGCAAGTAGCACAATTTTAACTGCAGTAAGAGATGGAAGGGAAGGAGAAAAAATAGTCTCTGTCTTGGAAGACTTACAACCTTCCCTGACCATTCCCAGCTTGAAATGGTCTTTTGCTCCTTTGAACTCTTCTAGCAATTATTGTCTGGACAATTCATTTGGCAATTAATCATGAACTGTCCTGTGGCAGTTCTTCTATTGTCTTGAACAGCTGAAGGTCATGACTTTGGAAGAGAAAGGAAAATATGGGAGGTAAACAGCTGTTTCTATAGATGGTATCATTGACCAGGATTTGCTTATTCCACACCATGACTTATTATGGGCCCCTGACAAGGGACACAGTTCATCTCATGAGGACTAAGAAAAATGTATTTGGTGGAGAATTTACACCTGCTTTTGATGAATGCAAGATGAAATGTAAAGGGAAGGAAGGGAGAAAAATACCCAGATCAATCTGCAAAATCAAATTATGTGGAGACCAACTAGTGAAACAACTGGTCTGACATAGAAAGAAGAATCATAAAGGAGGAAGTACCTAGTAATTCTCAGGTAAAAAATAATAGGCAGTATGTCAGGAGCAACACTTACACCTTAACTTTATATCAATACACAGAGTGAATTTGAAATTTTAATACAAGGTAAACATGTCATAGGTTTTATTAAGAATTATTTGAATGGGATTGAGGACAGGAATTTGGCAACATAATGGTACATACCTTGTAAAAATGTATCAAATAAAATGGACTCAAGAATAGTACTGTATGTCAAGAAGATGTATGGAAAGCTTAAAGAGCCAACTTAGTAGAGAGAATTTGGGTGAGGCTAAAAGAAAGGAAAAAGAGGCAATTTTATTGTGGGAAAACATTCTCTCAGGACCCAGAATATATAGATAAATAGATAACACTTTCCTAATATGCTCTAATATGCTTATCCCAGTGGTTGATACATAATGCTTAATAAATGCTTTATGATTTAGTAATACAAATTATGACATAAGAACAGGGACTACACACACACGCGCGCGCGCACACACACACACACACACACACACACACACATATGCACATCAGTAAATGTCCCACAGGTGGCTGGACAGCACATATTCCTCTCCATTCTCTTTCTGGAAAGATATTTTTTTTTCTAAACTTCACTGATATTTTACCATGGGGCCAGTTCATGGTGTGACATTCTTTTTGGTCACTGTTCTTTCTTTTCTGCTCATTTCTTCTCCCACATTAGAAGCTGGAGATGCATTCAATCATACCCTACTATTTTAAATTAGCTTGACCTTAGCTTGGGGGAAATGTAATTGTCCTTAATGCATGTGATGACTTTCAAAGCTATTTTATGTATTTTATATCGTTACTAATGAAGTAACAATAGCTCAGAATCTCCAGTAGGAAAATTGGCAACATTTAGACATTTGGCTCTTTGTCCTAACTTAAATTTTGAGTGTTTCCAGCTAACCTCTGACTTTCTACATTTCCCCTATCTCTGTGTGTACTAAGTATATAGATATCCACACTAACAAATGTTTGCTAAATGCCTACTATATTCCAGGCACTGTGATAAGTGCTGGGGTCCCTGCCTTCAGAGGCTTACAATCAAAGAACAAACAAAAGAAGACAGGAGGACAGAGTAAGGCAAAGACTTGGGGTAAGGGGGAGAGGTTAACCTAGGAGGGGCATCTTGTTCCATGGAGTTGAAAGCAGTCAAAGCAGCAGATGCAGAGTGGAGACATATAATAAAAGCCTTTATGACTTACCATTGTTTAAAAATATGAAACAAAATCAAAATACAGAAAATAGTTTACTTAGAAAAGAAATGAGAAAAGAACATATAACAGCACCTGCTAATAGGCTGGTATGGGGCATGGGAAATTAGGATAAGAGAAGATCTTTTGTAACTTCCCTCAATTCTTGAAGAAATAATTACAACTTGAAGCTCCAGTCCAAGTTGTTTATTCCAAAATGCCTATAGATACCCAATGGCCCACCAAGATCTCTCTTCTCTCTCTTACAGCTCAGCTGTCCTTTCTCTGTTTTACCTGTTTATACACCACCACATGTTTATACACCATTCCAGCCAACTCTTTAAGTCCTGGGTAGTGCATAGAGCTTCATTTGCTTAGTGCTGCTAACTGCTCAGCTTTTGATTTTCCAATTCCTTCTCCTCACACTCTGCCTTCTTGTAGACGGCTCTAAGACATGATTCAAGTCTACCTCTTGGCTCAAAGATTGGATAGACAAAATCTTTTCTAAAGGTTGAAAGGATATACTTCTTCCTCTACACTACAAATCTCAAAATGGCAGTTCTTAATTCCTTAACATATAGAACAAAGGATGGGGACTTCAACTCATTGGACAACTTTTGGAAGTCTAGACTGTAAAAAAAAACTTTAAAAAACTAAAACACTATACATTTACATGCTCCCACTGTATTTATTTTTTATGCTTATTAAAAATTATTTAATAGAACAACATGTAATAAGGGCTTTTCTACAACAATATGTATTTTATGTCAAAATAATTAATAATTTCTTGAAATGTATAGAAGGAATAATTTAATTTTATGTTTCTCATATTAATATCAAGAGAAGTATAAAGCAGGGAAATATATATTTGCCAAAAAGTGTTTGCAACTATCACACAGAATGTTCAAAGTTAGGTCCAAATAGAAGAAAAATTCTATTGGTGGTGAGGTTTACCAGATGCTTTTGTTTGTGGATGACATTTTCTTGATTGCATCAAGTAACAGAACATTGAGGAAGCTCCTGAATGGGATCCATACTCAAAAAAGATTTGTTCTAACTATCCACAAAGGAAAAAGAAAATAAGGGAATTAAGAATTTCTGTTGTCCAGATGATGACATATAATTGAATGGACCAATATAGACCTGTTCCATTGTCACCTTGGATAGATTCTGTGCCTGGACAATGATCTGGGTTCATTAATTTAATAGAAAGAGAGTAGGTTGGATTGCCATTGTGACATTGTGGAATGCTTTTAGTGATCCCAACCTTCTCTACAAAAGAAAGCTCATTTTTTAAACCACTAACATTTTCCTGGTCATCCTCTATGTGTGATGTTGAATCATGGATGATCCCAGTCTTCAAAGAATTAAAGTTGTGGGTTATGGAGAGTTGTATAGTAAAAGTGAGTTATCTTCAATGTATTACACACAAAGAATTAGACAGGAGAAATACCTTAAGAATTGTCCATTAGATAACTGATGTATGACAGGAGAAGAAAATGATCTGGTCATGTAAACAAAATTAGGTATCAACAATGGACATCATGCTTGATGCATTGGTATATAAGCTATTAAAATATAGGAAGACTTATAGTATATTGAGTGGACCTTTTAAGGAGGATTTGTTGAGGAGATGGACAGGAATCTCACAGAATAAAGAAGCCTGAATGGGTTACAATTTGAATCATTAGAGAGAGTATCCACACTGATAAGATCACAGATGAATCAAAGTATTGAATTAAATGTGATAAATATCATCATTGATAATTTCATCCTCAGAAAAATGGAGCCCAAATTTTGCATTTAATTCTCACCAAACAAATTAATTGTTAGGGGAAATAGTAGTGATAATACTACTATTGTATAATGTATAGTGATAATAATAATAAACCGTGATCAAAAATAAACATAACACCTTCATAATAGTGAAACAAAGAAATCAATGTTGGGCTTTGTCTCAAATATTCTAGATTTGAAGAAAATAGATTTCAAATAATTCAGAGAAGAAATACATTACTATCATGACCAGAGGCTCTAAAAGGGGAAGATGACTCAAAAGGGATGTGGAACTTTATAAAATAAAATTCTGACAATATAATTACAAATTATTTCAGTGAGGAGGGAAAAGGGTATGCATCTAAAGAACTTTGTGTAACAGCATAGGAAGTTCTCCAGTGAGTTCAGATTTTTAAAAATGTGCAAAATTTAGCAAACACACCATATAACTGATTAAGGATACAAAAACTGAGGAACATGGAATAATTGTATCAGGAAAGCTAAAGCCCAAAATGAGCTGAAGTTTGTGAATAATTCTAATGATGCAAGAATGGCTTTTTGAGTTATGCTCACAGGAATAAAAGGAATAACTAAGGGTTAAGTTTACTGCTTGTGACATATGGGACATAGAGAAAGAAGAATTATTCAAATCACATTTTCATTTTTTTCCTTCTTTCAAGTAAAAACACATTAAAATAGATATAGATAACAGAAAATTGCTGCCTAGGATAGATGAAGAGATAGTAAGAGAGCACCTGGTTAAGTGAATTAAAGTCTTCTGGTTATCAAAAACTATCAAATAAAGTTTTTTAAAGGGGAGAAAATTTTTAGAAACTGAAGACTGTTGAGTCGATATCAATCCTAAAAATTATTAATCAGAGGGTTATGAGGGCTATATAAAGAAAAGAAAAAAGTAATTTTTAGGAATCAGCATGGATTCACTAAGAATAAGACCTGCTAAAATATTTTCAATTTTTTTTTTCCTGAATGGAATTCTAGACTTGTAGAGAAATGAAAAAACTATAGACTCAGTATCTTTACTGACTGACATCATTCTGGAAAATACAGTGCACTTTGGAAATATATATTCATGTCATGTGGATTTAATGTTGATTGAACAACTATACCCAAAGAGTTGATTAATGTTTTGATGTCTACCTAGAAAAATATTTCCAGTACTCTGCTGCAGGGATTTTTATACACTTTTTACTGTTTTATTCAATCAAATACTTAAGTGATGGAATAGAAGGAAACACTGCCAAATTCTCAGATGACAAATCTCAGAATTAGCTAATATGACAGAATTAATGTATAAAAGCCCCTCAAACTTTAAAAAAGATGGACCAAAGCTAGGAAGATGAAGTTTAATGTGAAGGAAGGTAAAAAACTTGTATCTAGTTCAAAAAGTCAGACATGACCATATTTTACATAATTTTAACTTAAAATAGTATGAATTTGAACATATATTACAACTTCAGTGTGTTCATTATTTGAACTAATTGGGTCATAGCTGTAATACATTTGACAGTTAAAATCAATAAAGCAACCAATAAGCATTTGTTAAGTATGTACTATTGTGTCAGGCACTATTAGGTACTGGAGATACATGTTTTCAGAGTATTCTTGAATAAAATATGAATAGGTTATACTGTTTCATGGTCTTTTTTTTCTCCAGAGCTACCCAAATCTTTTTTTTTTTTTTTTGGCAATTAGGTTTTAGTGATTTGCCCAAGGTCATACTTGTAAGTGTCAAAGCTAATAAGTGTTAAGTGTCTGAGGCTGAATTTGAGCTCAGGTCCTCCTGACTCCAGGGCCCATGCTCTATTTGCTGTGCCACCTAGCTGCCCCCATAGCTAGCTAAATCTTAACAGTATCAAAACTGACTGAAAATTAGAGAGAATTTAAGTTTCCTCTTAATTTTATTTGATGATAAAATGCATTTGATTGTATTGAATAAAATTCAACCTTAAAAGCATTCCTTCCATGATAGATTAAGATCATATTATAAGATGCTCAACAGATGCTACCACAGAGATAATGAATGAATCCTTTGATTGTTGTTGAACAAGACCCAAGGCAAGAAGTCATATGCTAATCAAAGGTGTTTGCAATTGTCATGGATGACGCCTGGTGTGAAATCCAAATGGGAAAGTGATTTCCTATAGAAGGGATGTTCTCCAGATGCTTCTTATTGTGGATGAAATTATGCTGAATGAATCAAGCCCTCAGCTACTACAGTCTCCTTAATGAAATCTGTGATAATGCAAAAGAGATAGACCTAATAATCAACATGAGATGGTATAGTATAAATACTTCTCTCTGCATTACTTCATATAAGTCTTTAGTATTCCATCACATTCATAGACTACAATGTGTTTAGTCATTTCTCAATTGATAGGCACCCTCTTAGTTTCCAGCATTTTTTAACCATAAAAAAGAGTTGCTTTGGGTTCATAATTAGACATATATATTTTTTTCCAAATGCTTTATTAACTTTTGGTTTACATCATTCATTTCCACCAGATTTTTAGTTACAATTCTTTCCTCGTTTTTCCCCTACCCACCACCCCATAATAGCAGTCCCACAGGATATCCCCTCATCCAATCTGCTCTCTCCCATATCTTCTCCCATACCTCCTTCTACTTTTCTATTAGGGCAAGGTGAATCTCTGTGCCCCAATGCCTGCACATCTTATCTCCCCATTACATGCAAAATAGTATTAATAATAGTATTTATATATATTTGAAACATTTAATTTTAAAACTTCAAATCCCAGATCCATTCCCTTCGTCCCTTGTCACCCATTCCCACTGGGAAGATAAGCAATTTAGTATATATTGTACATGTATAGCTATGCAAAACATTACCATAGTAGATATATTGTAAAAGACTGATTATATTTCCCTCCCACCCATCCCACACCCCACCTGGTCCATTCCCTACTTTGATCCTGTCCCTCTTCAAAAGTGGGTGCCTCCAACCTCCCCTCCCCCCAGCATGCCCATCTCTCCATCCTCCCCCCTCTCATCCCCCTACCCCCTACTCTTCTGCAGGGTGAGATATCCCATTTAGTATGTAGACATATATTTTTAAAACAGAGGTAATGATTGAATTAGTTTTGCTTAACTATGCATGTTTGTCATGAGAAATTTTTTTCCTTTTTCATTATGTAGGAGGTAAAAGAGAAAAATGTTATTAAAATTAAACAGAAAAATACATAAAAGAAAAAAACAAATTAATGAGGAATGTCTGTTCCCCAGAAAATGATGCCTAGTTAGATGGGTTGTCCATTGACTTATAGTCTAGTAAACATATACTAGACAGACACTTCAGAGGAACAATGATCTGGGCCCCAAACTGAAGAGGAAGAAGAGGTTAGGATGAATTGCTTTGGAGAATTTGCTAAGCATTTTCAATGACCCCAAATGACCTCCTGATGTAAAAATTCATATTTTTAAAATACCAGTGTTCTTTTAGTAAAGATATGTTAATGTGAATTATGGGCTACCAAAGTTCCAAAGACGCAATAGTGCAAGTGATCCAAAGGGGACAGAGTAAGATTTCATAACCTTGGGACCCCAGGCACTCTAGGGGGCCAGGAAGAGATTTCATGAAGTTTATGAACTTGCATGGGAAAATAAACCCTCTTTATTTTCACTAAACTGCATTGAAATTTTATAATTTAACAATAATAAAAAATTAACTAACATTTATATGGTGCTTTAAGGTTTGCAAATTAACTGGCTTATATTATCTTATTTTATCCTTACAATGATCCTGAGAGATTGGTACTATTATTATCATCCCAATTTACAGATGAGAAAACTAAGGCAGGTATAAGTTAAATTCAGTCCAGGATCTCAGTTAATAAGAATCAGAGACAGGATTTGATCTCATTGTTACCTAATATGAATTCAGTGAAGTACAACATTCTGTCTGCTATGCCATATACTTCTCACTCATATACAATATCAACAAATCACATTAGAGGCAGATATTGGCACAGGGGATAGAAAGCTGGACCTAGAGTCAAGAAGACCCGAATTCAATTTCAGTCTCAGTCAATTACAGGTTTTATGACCCCAGGGAAGTCATTTAACCTTCATCTATCTCAGTTTCCTCAACTATAAAATAGGGATAATAATAGTACTTGCCATCCTGGTTTGTTGTAAGGATCAAATGAGAAGATAATTGTATAGCACTTGGCACATGGTTGCTTAATCAATGTTTTCTTTTAATGGTAATAGACTTTACCAGACTGCCAAAGGGGTCCAAAACACAAATAGGCTTAAGAACCCCTACAACAGAGTGATGTATGATGGGTATAAGTAGGCTGCAGTCTATTACTTTTGTATAGGACCACTGTATATATTTTCTTTACTAGCTCCCTTTATAAAATACATTCATTATTTATTCTAAACATATATTTAAAAAAATTGAGTTCTGAATTCTGTCCCTCTTGCACTTCCCACACCCATTGAAATGAGCAGTGTGATATTAATTATACATGTGAAATTATGCAAAAACACATTTCCATATTAGCAATTTGGTGAAAAAAAGGGCAAGAAAAATAAAGTGAAAAAGACATGCTTCAATCTGTATTCAGACTTCATCAGCTTTTTCTTTGGAGATGGGTAAAATTTTTCATAACAAGTCTCCTGGAATTGTCCCAGCTTATTGTATTGATCAGGGTAGTTAAGTCTTTCACAGCTGACCATTGTTATAATATTCCTTTTACTGGGTACAGTGGTCTCCTGGTTCTGCTCACTTCATATTGCTTCAGTTCATAAGTCTTTCCAAGTTTTTCTGAAACCATCTCTCTGATAATTACTTATAGCCTAATAGTGTTCCATCACAATCATATATCACTATTTGTTAAGTCATTTCCTAATTTATGGGCATCCCTTCAGTTTCCAATTCTTTGCCACCACAAAAAGAGCTGCTATAAATATTTTTGTAAATATACGTCCTTTTCATTTTTCATTGATCTCTTTAGGATGCAGATTTAGAAGCACTACTGCTGGATCAAAGGATATGCACAGTTTTATAGCCTTTTGGGCAAAGTTCTAAATTATTCCCCAGAATGGTTGGACATACAATTCTACCAACAGTGCATTAGTGTCCCAATTTTCCCGCAGCCTCTCCAATAGTTGAAATTTTTTTCCCCTATCATATTAGGAATGTGAAAGATGTGGGATGGTATCTCCAAGTTCTTTTAATTTGCTTATCTCTAATCAGTAGTGATTTTAAACTTTTTTCATTTGATTATAGACTGGTTTGATCTCTGTCTCAAAATTGCCTGTTCATATCCTTTGGCCATTTATCAAATGGAGAAGGGCTCTTTATTAAAAAATAAAAATGTTCCCCATATATTTGGGAATTAAGTCCTTTATCAGAGAAACTTGCTATAAATTTTCCCATTTCTGTTTTCTAATTTTAGCTACATTGTTTTTGTTTATGCAAAACATTTTTGATTTCATGTAATTAAAATTATGTATTTCACTTCCTGTTACCCTCTCTATATCTTGTTTGGTTATACATTAGTCCCTTGTGCATAAATTTGACAGGTAAAATTTTCCATGCTCCCCTAATTTGCTTATGATATCACCCTTTACATCTAAATCAAGGGTGGGGAACCTGTGGCCTTGAGACCACATGTGGCCTTCTAGGTTCTTGGGTTCAGCCTTTTGACCAAGTCCAAGTTTTACAAAACAAATCCTTTTATTAAGGGGACTTCTTCTGTGAAGTTTGGATTCAGTCAAAGCACCACACTTGAGGATCTAGAGGGCCATGGGTTTCTCACTCCTGGTCTAAAGCATGCATTCATTTTGACATTATCTTAGCATATGGTGTGAGATGATGGTCTATGCCTAGTTTCTGCTGAACTTCTTTCTAATTTTCCCAGCAAATTTTGTTAGATAGTAAGTTTTTTGCCCCCAAAGTTTGGATCTTTAAGTTTATCAAACACTAGAGTTCTATAGTCATTTACTACTATCTCTGTGTACCTAATTTATTTCACTGATCCATCACTCTGTTTCTTAGCCAGTGCCATATTGTTTTGATGATTACTTTTTTGTAATATAATTTGAAATCTAAAACTGATAGGCTGCTTCCCTTCATGTTTTTCCCCATTGATTTGCTTGATGTTTTTGACTGTTGTTCTTCTAGAAGAAACTTGTTATCCTTTATTCCCCCTAACTCTATAAAATAATTCTTTGGTAGTTTGTTATTGCACTGAATAAATAAATAATTTAGGTAGAATTGTTATTTTTGCAGATAAATTCAGCCTACCAATGAGTAGTTAATGTTTCTCCAGTTGTTTAAATCTGCCTTTATTTATGTGAAGTGTTTTGTAACTGCGTTCATATGGTTCCTAGGTTTGTCTTGGCAAGTTGACTTCCAAGTATTTCTATTTGCAGTTATTTTAAATGGAATTTCTCTTTCTATCTCTTCCTAATGGACTTTGCTGGTAATATATAGAAATGCCAATGACATATAGATTTATCTTGCAACTTTGCTAATTGTTGTTTCATTTTTTTAGCTGATTCTCTAAGTATACTATTCATATAGTTTGCAAAGAATGATAGTTTTGTTTCCACATTCCTTATTCTAATTCCTTCTATTTCTTTTTCCTGATGCTAAAGCTAGCATTTCTAGTACAACATTGAATTAGTAGTGGTGATAATGGGCATCCTCATTTCACCTTGATTTTATTGGAAAGATTTTTAGTTTACATAGTAGGCTGGCTGATGATTTTAGGTAGGTATTACTTATTATTTTAAGGAATGCCCATTTATTCTGATGCTTTCTAGTGTTTTTAATAGGAATAAGTTATATTTTGTCAAAAGCTTTTCTGGATCTTTTGAGATAATCATGTTTTTGTTATTGATATGGTCAATTATATTTACAGTTTTCCTAATATTGAGCCAGCCATGCATTCCAGGTATAAATTCTACTTGTTCATAGTGTATCATCTTTGTGACATATTGCTATAATCTCTTTGCTAGTATTTTATTAAAAATTTTTGTATCAATATAAGTTAAAGAAATCATTCTATAATTTTCTTTCTCTATTTTTGTTCTCCTGGGTTTAGTTATCAAAACAATATTTATGTTATAAAAAGAACTTGGTAGGACTCCTTGCCTATTTTTTCAAATGGTTGATGTAGTATCAGAATGAATTATTCTTTAAATGCTTAGTAGAGTTTACTTGTAAAGCCATCTGGTCCTGGGGGTTTTTTCTTAGGGAGCTCATTGATGACTTGTTCAATTTCTTTCTTTTTTTTTTTTTTTTTGCCTTTTTGGAGGGCAATCGGGGTTAAGTAACTTGCCCAAGGTCACATGGCTAGATTTTTGTTTTGTGTGTGTGTTAAGTGTCTGAGGCCAGATCCAAACTCAGGTCCTTCTGACTCCAGGGCCGACGCTCTACTCACTGCGCTACCTAGCCGCCCCCAATTTCTTTATATAAGACAGAGTCATTTGAGCATTCTATTTCATCTTTTGCTAATGCAGGCAGTTTATATTTCTGTAAATATTCATCCATTTCACCTAGATTATGTCTTATTGGTAATTTATTGGGCAAATTAGCTCCCAATAATTGCTTTAATTTCCTCTTCATTGATGGTATGTATTCACCCTTTTCATTTTTGATACTAGTAGTTTGGTTTTCTGCTTTTTTTCTCTAATTAACCAATAGTTTATTATTTTAGTGTTTTTCCCCATAAGCCAGGTCCTGCTTTTATTCATTAGTTAATTTTTTTAACTTTCAATTTTATTATTCTCTCCTTTGATTTTTTAGGATTTCCATTTTGATGTTTAATTGAGGATTTTAATTTGTTCCTTTTCAGTTTTTTAATTGTATGCCCAATTAATTGATCTCCTTCTTTTTTTTATTGATGTTAGCACTTAGAGAAATAAAATTTCTCCTAAGTACTACTTTGACTATATCCCACTACACCTTATTTTTATCATCCTCTTTAATGAAATTATTGATTTTTCTATGGTATGTTCTTTGATTCATTCATTCTTTAGGATTAGATAATTTAATTTCTAATTGATTTTTAATCTATGCTTCCATGGCTCTTTATTGAATGTAAATTTTTGTTGCATTATGTTTTGAAAAGGATGGACTTAATATTTCTGTTTTTCTATATTTGGTTGTGAGATTTTTATGCCCTAATGCAATTTTTGTTAAAGTATCATGTAAAGTTGAGAAAAAGATATACTGCTTTAAAATTTCCCATTCAGTTTTCTTCAGAGGTCTATCACATCTAACATTTCTAAAATTCTATTCATCTCCTCACCTTCTTTCTTATTTATTTTACAGTTAGATTTATCTAGTTCTGAAAGGGAAAAGTTGAGGTCCTCCACCAGTTTTACTTCTTCCTGTAGCTTTCCTTTAAGAATTTAGATGCGCCCTTTTTTTCAGTCGGCAGCCAGCGCTAGCGTGTTCACACGCTGCTGTGCTGTTTCCCTACCCCAGCTTAATTCCTCCCTCGCCGCCACATCTTTCTTCTCTTCCCGGTCCCTCCCACCACCACCATGGGCTTCGGAGATCTCAAGACACCCGCGGGTCTGCAGCACCTCAATGACTTCCTGGCGGACAAGAGCTACATCGAGGGGTTTGTGCCATCCCAGGCTGACGTTGCAGTATTTGAAGCTGTCTCGGGCCCTCCTCCCGCCGACCTGTACCACGCTCTCCGCTGGTATAACCACATTAAGTCCTATGAGAAGCAGAAGGCCAGCTTGCCAGGAATAAAGAAGGCTTTGGGCAAGTATGGGCCTGCTGATGTGGAAGATACCACTGGAAGTGGAGCTACAGATAGCAAAGATGATGATGACATTGATCTCTTTGGGTCTGATGATGAGGAGGAAAGTGAAGAAGCAAAGAAGCTAAGAGAAGAACGCCTTGCTCAGTATGAATCAAAGAAATCAAAAAAACCTGCAATTGTTGCCAAGTCTTCCATCTTACTGGATGTGAAACCTTGGGATGAAGAGACAGATATGGCGAAATTGGAGGAATGTGTCAGAAGCATTCAGGCAGATGGCTTGGTCTGGGGATCTTCTAAACTAGTTCCAGTGGGATATGGCATCAAGAAGCTTCAGATACAATGTGTGGTTGAAGATGATAAAGTTGGTACAGATATGCTAGAGGAACAGATAACTGCCTTTGAAGACTATGTGCTATGTGCAATCCATGGATGTTGCTGCCTTCAATAAGATCTAAAACCTACCATCCTCAAAAATTACATTTAAATAAAAACATAAAAAAAAAAGAATTTAGATGCTATGTCATTTGGTGAGTATATATTTAGTATTGCTATTACTTCATTGTCTATGGTACCTTTTAGCAATGTAGGGGCCTTTTTTTGGTTATGTCTTTTAATTAGGTTTATTTTTACTTTTGCTTTGTCTGAGATCATGATAACTCCTGCTGTCTTTTTTGTTTTTTTATTATCTCAGCTAAAGCACAATAAATTTTGCTCCAGTCCCTTCTTTTTATTGTGGGTATCTCTTTATTTCAATGTGTTTCTTGTGAACAATGTATTGTTGCAGTCTGGTTTTTAATCTCTTTTGCTCTCTGCTTCCATTTTATGGGTAAATTCATCCCATTTTCTTTCACAGTAACTATTACTAGCTATGTATTTCCCTCCATCCTATTTTTCTATTTATCTTTCTCTCTCTCTTTTTATTCTGCCCTCTTTAAGAGTTTGTTTTGATTCTGCCCATCATCTTCCTTAAATCTGCCCTTCCTTTTATCTTTTATCACCACCTACTTTTCTTATACCTTGTAATGGTAATGGGATTTTAAGATCTTCCACGCCCCTTGTATTGGCAAGCTAGTGGGTGCTTGGTGCTTGGTTTCAAGTTCATAATTGTGTCAAGTATTGAGACCTGGAACTTGTGAATCCCACAGTGGGATGAACTTGTTGATGTGGCAGGAAGGGGTGGGGAAGGGAAGAGATTTTGAGAACAGAAATTGTGGTGGCAGAATTTCTTCTGAGAGCCAGCCAGAACTTCTGCTGAGGACTTCTGCTGAGAACTGCCAGGAATGAGAACTGCTGGGAGCTGGAATTGATGGGAGTGAGCAATGTGGAGGCTGAGTAGCTACTGTGAGTGAGGAGAGGAAGATCTTTGCCTGAGGGAGCCTGTTTTGTTTTGAAGGTGTGGGAATGTGGGTGTTCATCGCATTAACTATGTGTATCAATTTTGTAGATACTGTAATGACTTTGACTTTCTGGTTTTGGGACTCGGCTCTCTGGTATTTGAATAAATGCTTTGGCTCTGTCCTCCATGTGGAGAGCCTGCTACATTTTGTGATTCACAATGACACCAGCATGTTTATAGTCACTGTGGGCATTGTGAATATTGCATCGTTGTTACACACCCTTCCCCTTCTACTTCCCTGTTGGGTAAGATAGATTTCTATACCCAACTGAGTGTATATGTATGTATGTATTTTTGTGAGCATATTCTTCTCTCTTTGAACCAATTCCAAGGAAAGTGAGGTTGAAGCATTGCCTGCTATCACCCTCCCATTTTTCTTTCCATTGTAAATGATTTTCAAATAATTTCCCCATTCTTCCTTTCCTTTCCCTCTCCTCCCAGTGTATCTCTCTTACTCCTTCATATTTGAGGTCATTCCAATGTAATTGGCATACACATGCACTCTCTCTCTATGTAGATTTCTTCTAACTGCTCTAATAATGACATCATTCTTAGAAGTTACACGTATTATCTTTCCATATAGGAATGTAGACAGTTTAACTGTATTAAGTTCCTTATAATTTCCCTTATACTTCTTTTGAGTTTTGTATTTGACAATCAACATTTCTATTCAGTTCTGTTCTTTTTTTTTATCAGGAGCATTTCAAAGTTTTCTATTTCATTAAATATCCATTTTTTCCCCTGAAGTATTGTACTTAGTTCTGCTGGGTAAGTTATTTTTGGTTGTAATCTTAACTCCTTTGCTTTCAGGACTATCATATTCCAAAGAGCCCTGCTCCTTTGAAGTGGAAACTGCTAAATATTATGTGTTTCTAACTGTAACTCCATGGTATTTTAATACTTTCTTTCTGACTGCTTGAAGTCTCTTTGACATAGGAACTCTGGAATTTGGCTACAATATTCCTGGTAGTTTTCATTTTGGGATGTCTTTTAAAAGTTGATTGGTGAATTCTTTCAATTTCTATTTTACCATCTGGTTCTAAGAAATTAGGGAAGTTTTCCTTTATAATTTCTTGAAATATGATATTTAGTCTCTTTTTTTGATCATGCACTTCAGGTAGTTCTATAATTCTTAATTTATCTCGTCAGTCTATTTTCTAGGTCAGTTATGTTCCCAGTGAGATATTTTGCATGTTGTCATAGTTTTTCATTCTTTTGATTTTGTTTTATTGCTTCTTGATGTCTCATGGAGTCATTAGCTTCCACTTACTAATTCTAATTTTTTCAGAAATATCTTCTTTGGTGAGCTTTTGTACCTTTTTTTCCATTTGGCCAAATTCTGCTTTTTAAGGAGTTGTTCTCTTTGGTAAATCTTTTTGCCTCCTTTACCTTTATGCCAATTCTGTTTTTTTTTTTTATGTGCTATTTTCTCCAGAATTTTTGTGCCTCTTTTACCAAGCTATTAATTCTCTTTTCATAACATTCTTGTATCATTCTCATTTATTTCTCTAATTTTTCTCTGCTACTTGAAGCTCTTTCTTTAGCTTTCTAGGAATTCCTGTTGGACTTGTGTCCAATTTGCACTTTTTCTTTGATACTTAACTTGTTGCCATTTTCGTATTGTTGTCTTTTTCAGAATTTTTGTCTTGATTGGTCATCCCTGTCACTGCAGGAGTTTTTATGGTAAAGTCCCTTTTTGTTGTTTGTTTATTTTTCCAGCCTAATTCTTGATTTTAACTTTATGTTAAAATTGAGCTCTGCTTACCTGGGAATGAGGTGGGTGGATGGGGAACTGATCCACACTTCAGGCTTTTTTTTGTGGTGCTATTTTCAAAGCTATTTCTGAGGTTTTGCAGATTTTCAGTGGTCCCAAGGAAGTGTGATCCAAAGAAGGTGTGATCACTTCCCTCCTGGTCTATACTTTAGTCTTTACTGAGGAAGTAAATCTATCCTCTGCAGTCACAAGTGCTAACACTCCTCTTGACCCTAGATCTGTGATCAGGACCTCTGCTACCATGCTGCTGCAACTATTCTCTCCACTCTGGAAATATGCATGGTTAATGCAACAGGGTCTTGCCCCCAGTGTTAGCAAAGGGTCCCCTGTAATCTCTTTCTTACCAATTGTCGGACTCCCTTACCATCTCTGGACTGAGAGCTTTAGAAGCTGTTGCTGCCACTGTTGCAGCTGCCTCCAAGACTCACAGTTGCTATCAGGTGCACTCTGAGCCAGCCCCCCTCCCCCTTCACAGTCCTCTCCTACTGACTTCCTATGTTGCCTTAAACTGGAAAAATACCTCACCCCAACATTTTTTGGAACTGCTACTCCTGAATTCAACTTGAGATGTAATTTTAAAGTTATTTGAAGGGAAATGTTAGGAGAGTTTAGCTGGGTTGCTGTCTCTGCCATCTTGGCTCCATCACCTTGCTGTAGACTATTTACTAAAGATTTTGCATGTAAAAAGTGGCTAAAAACATCACCTAAAAACTGTATTATCAGAGAAGGATATAGGACACTGAAGGCTATTGGCAAACTTGGGTAGCTTGAGTGCTTCACTGATACCCATGGAATGTAAAAAGACTGCAAAGAAGACTGTAAATAATGTAAAGACTGTAAAGACTGTAAAGAATGTAAAAAGACTTGCAAATATCCTGTATGGAAAATTTATAGGAAGTTATGGATAAGAATTGCTCAAGATGAAAAGAGGTGGATGTATCATGATTTATCCCATATCTATCTATCATATTACACATCTCTCTCTCTCTCTCTCTCTCTCCCTCCCTCCCTCCCTCCCTCCCTCCCTCCCTCTCTCATCACAATTCTATATTTCGACCACACTATCCTTTTTACTATATACTATATTTCATCTCTTGCTTCTGTACATTTTCATCCTGTGGATTGGAATGTACTCTATCCTCATTGTCCTCTTGGAACCTCAAACTCCCTTCCACGAAAAACTCAAATACTACCTCTTATACTGATACTTTCCTATCTCCACAATTAGAACATCTTCCTGCAGTTAATTTGTGTTTCTGTTGTATATATTTGTACTTGAGAGGCAGTGGATAAAACAATGGCCTAGGAGTTAGAAAGACCTGAGTTCAAGTTTTGTCTTCAACATATACTGGCTGTGTGATTCTGGACAAGTTATTTAACCTTTCAGTGTTCTAGGCAACTCTAGTCTAAGAGTATAAATTGCAAAGAAAGTGTGACCTACATTAGCAGGGAGAATTTCCTTATCTGGGAGTTTCTTATAGAAATGAAATCACAGGTCTAGTCTCTATCCCTCTATTTTTATGTAACCCGTTCCCATCTTATTCCTGAGAGTTTTCCTGAAGGATTGTTCAGTTTTTAGCTTTTATTTCCTTTTCTATGTGTATTTGCTTCTTTAACTTCACTTAAAATATTTTTAAAGTTAAAATCTTGGCTTCTCAAGGGGAGGGAATTTTTCCCCCTGATTTTTGTATCCTTGGTACCCAGATCCATACCAAACATATAATAGGCACTTAATAACTGTTTGTTAAGTTGAATATAGTGGGGGCAGAGTGGGTCCAGAGAACAGTGGGATTTGAATTCTAGATTTCCAAAAAAGATGTCTTTCTCAATTCCCATTAGCACTTGCTCTGAGCATTCAAAAGCTCCTACCTGCACTATTAAGCTTTTTGGAAGATAGTTGTTTGTCTTTAAATAATCCATGAAGGTAATATGCCCAGAGTTGGATAGGCACAGAGGAAATCTGCCTTTGTTATGTATCGTTTGATGAGGCAGGTCTTTTTAACCTGCTCACCATCCAATGCCTCCCCGCCCCCACTTAATTTATCCACTTTATAAAAGTAAACCTGTTACTAGGCCATCATAGGTAAAGAGCTAAGTAGTTGTTTCAACTCTAACAGAGGGTTGTCAAAAGTGCTGATTCTATTTAAATCAGACTCTGTAGACTGCAGCTATATCAAAGAAATATTTCCTCATTTTCAGTGAATTTTCTCCAAAGTCAGTCAGAGCCTTAGGCAAAGTCATTGGATAAAATGTAGCTGTTAAGCAGTCATTTTGAAAAGGACAGGAGCCTGCTGTGATTTGGTCCTAGCTGAGCTGCTGGGCTCCATCTTCTGAAACCACTTCGTTTTCTGGGCCAACAGCTCATTGAGATTTTGAGTGTTAGCTTCAGGAGTTGGCTGGTGTTGTGGGGGAGCCCAGTGAGGGGATGGACGATCCTGAGGATTCCTGCTCTTTGTTTTTTACTCCTCTCTCTACTTCTTCCTGGGGCCTTTTGTGACTCAAAGGGTCCTCCTTCCTTCACATTTTTCTTCTCTATTCTATACTTTGCTCTCCATTGGCTTGTTTTGAGGCAGTCTCTCCCCTTCTCTCTATCTTTTCTCTAAAAAAAACATTTTCCCTCCTAACTAACATTTTTCATTTTTTCTTATTATCTTTTATGAGTTTTTTCACTTATTTAGAAATGATGCCTGATCTGAAATCAGGAGACCTGTGTTCCTATCCTGTCTCTATTACTGCCTTAAATAAGTAATTTAACTTCTTTGGAATCCAGTTTTCTCCTCTTGGAGGATTTGCACAAGCTGTCCTCCACCTTAATGTAGTTTGATTAAAGTTCAGGGTCCCACAGTATAGTATAAGAAGAGGCAGCAATGTCTTTTATGTACAGAAGTGTGTTGTTAAATATTTAATGACCAGGTCTCCGAAAAAATGTGTCCATGACAAACTTTTATATTTAATTTGTGTTATATTTTTCACCATCACTTTCTTAAGTTTGGAGAATAATCAAAATAATAACTCAAACCATTATTTTTAGCACCTACCAATTTCTGAGGCATCAATGTCCATATTTAAAATTTAGCAATTAGCTCACTAGAGCCTATTGCAGCTGGTTCCAGAACACCCCTGCTTATATGTCACTTAGGTAGCCAGGGGAATGAGCCAGAGGGGCAAAACTGGCATGAGCAGATCTCTAGTTATAGCTTGGTCTGGGGGGAAAGGGAAGGTCCTACCTGGGACACAGGGCTCTTGATCCAGCCCTTGCATTTCATGTTCCTTAAGAGTTGTCTTGGGAAGCAGGGGCAGTTGCCAAGATAATTAGTCTCAGATCTGGTCAATAGCTGATACTTCTAAGGAGAAAACTGACATGGCTATGAGGCAGAACACAACCCAAGATAGGAGCTAGCAGAGAAAATGAATCAAGTAAGTTTTATAGATGAAAAATTAAATAAAAAAGTGGCAGTCAAGGACATGTTGGAATTCCCCAGTAAATCCTTCGTAGGTTGTCATAAGGTTCTTATCTAGATTGAGCAGTGCCAGGCATTGAGGGAAAAGAGACAAGGTTAGGGGTTGGTGTTGATTGCAGAGGGTGATGCTTGGGGAATTGGTCCAGCTAATATTCAAATTCCACTGGGGAAATATTGCTTTTCACTGTTACTACAGGCCTTACTTTGACTGGGTGAACAGGAGATTCTAATTTTCCCTGCTACTTCTTTTTCACTTAGCCATTAAGGAGCCTGCTGAAGTCCTTATATCCTCAAAGCCCTTATACCTCTAACCCTCTCATCTTCTTCATATCCCAGATCAATCACTTAGTGAAAGTAACTTATGTTTGTTTGAAAATTTATAGTTTACAAAGCAATTAAAATTATTTTTGAAAGGGGGGAATGCAAGGCAATTGGGGTTAAGTTACTTGCTCAAGGTCACACAGCTAGTTAAGTGTCAAAGGTCTTTGAACTCAGGTCCTTTTGACTCCAGGGCTGGTGCTCTATTCACTATGCCACCTAGCTGCCCCACAATTTTGTATTATATTGTTTCAAATGACCTTCACAATAATTGTGAATGTTATCACCATTTTGTAAATGGGGAGCTCAAGGCTCAGAAGGAATGAGTTACTTGGCCAAGTTAATACAGTTAAGAGGTTGAGAAGAGATTTTAACCCATGACTTCTAACCCAGTTCAGTGTTCCCTCCTCTGTATAGTTATAGCATGTTGCCACACATTTACTCACTCAATATTTGGTTGAATACCTACAGAGCCATGTTGTTGGGGATGCAAGAGAAAAAGAAGATGATAATTTTGATTTCCTCTCAGATCTTACAATCTGGTTGGGGAGATGACATACAGACATATAACAGTAGTGAGCAGTATTAGTCTTCAATTCTTCCAAGATCTATAATTGTATCAGTGTGGAATCTCTCTGTCCATCAGCATAGGCTGCTATCTCTGTGTGTGTTAGTGGATCATCTTCACGAGTGGCTTGGGGCGATGTTGTATACAACCTGTCTTTGGTCTGTATAGTATGGTGGAAAGATTTATGGAATTGCAGTCAGGAGAGACCTCGCTTTGAATTCTTCTTCAGACATTTATTAACTTTATGATCTCAGACAAATAATTTGACCATTCTTGGACTCAGTTTCCTCATCTGTAAAATGAGGGGGTTGGAATAAGTGACCTTCAGGCTTAGAATATGTGATACTATGATTCTAAGTCCATATAACTGTTCTGATCCTCAGTTTTCTTGTCTGAAAAATGAGAAAAATATTTCTTGTAATTATCTTACAGGTAGTTATTGAATATAAAATAATATGAAAATAACATAAAAAAGATAAAATAATATTGTTTGTGCAAAGTGCTTTGCCAGCATGTGTTGGCTATGTTATCCTGTCAATTGACTTAACCTTTGAGTGATCCCAGGCAACTTTCTAAGACTAGAAATTGCAGAGCAATTGTAGCTCTGCATTAGTACAGTGAGTTCCTTCACTGGAGTTGCTTGTACCAATGAAATTATAGGTCCCATAAAAATGAGGAAAGTGCTTGGCAATTTTTAAAGTACTATATCAATATTACCTGTTATTATCCTTATTAAAGCCTTTCTAACTTGGTAGGACCTGACAAATCTTGTAATTTTCTAGTATAGCCTGAATGAACCCAGGGTTACCTTTATGCCACAATGAAAGATTAGAGCAGGGATGGGTGTGGAGAAAACCCAAATGAATATCCATGTTTAACTGTTTGATATAGTCTGTCAGTGCCATTGGATTTTGGGAAGGGAGATAAATGAGGGCTAACATAATTTGTGGAAGACTTATTCATAATTTGTGGTATGACTTATTCCTTTCCTTTTATTCTCATTCTCTAGAGAAGAGCTGAGGAACATCCTATGATCTATTAGGCTTAGTTTCCTAGGCAGGCAAGGGAAGACATTGGTTACTTCTTTTGTCTTTTTAGAGTTTCTCTGAAAGAGAAGACCTTTAGGATGGTAAACTTGGGAACTGGAGATGGAGGTGATTTAGCTCCAATTTTTAGAATTTCCAGAGTTTTGAATGGAGGGCTAACACAAAGAGAGCTGCTATAAATATTTTTGTACATGTGGGTCCTTTCCCCATTTTTATGATCTTTTTGGGATACAGCCCTAGAAGAAGTATTGCTGGGTCAAAGGGGATACACATTTTTATAGCCCTTTGGTCATGGTGTCAAATTGCCCTTGAGATTGGTTGGATCAGTTCCACTGACAATGAATTAGTGTCCCAAATTTTTCATATCTTCTCCAACATTTATCATTTTCCTGTTTTGTCATGTTAGCCAATGTGATAGGTGTGATGAGGTCATTTTTTTTTTTACAGATGAAGAAACTGAGGTTTAGAGAGTTGAAATGACTCCTTTTCATTCTCATTCAATATTCTACAGAGGTTTAGTGTATCTAACTTTTCTAAAATTCCATTCATCTCCTTACCTTCTTTCTTGTTTATTTTCTGGTTAGATTTACCTAGATTTGAGATGGGCAAATTGAGGTCCTTCACTAGTATAGTTTTTTTAAATATCCTCCTGTAACTCATTTAATTTTTGTTTTAAGAATTTGGTTGCTATACAATTTGGTGCATATATGTACAGTGATGACATTAATGCATTGTCTGTGGTACCTTTTATTTCATATTTTTAATTTTATTTTAAAATTAAATACAACATAAGAAAAGAAAAAAAAGGTTGCCATGTGCATAGGAAAACATAAGAGAGGATTCAATGTGAAACAATACATTTCCATTGCATGAAAACCCATGTAACAAATACTGCACATTATTTTAAAAGCTGTCCATCTTTTCTTTGCTTTCCTGTATGTTTTCTTTTGTCCTCTGCTATGCACTTTTTACTTTACTTCCCGCCCCCCCCCCCCAAGGCTATAATTAAGCTTGGATACACATAACACACACACACACACATCCATGCTTAATTGCATGGATGTGTGTGTGTAATATATATATATACATACATATAAATATATATGTATATATACATACATATATAGATATCCATAAACATACACATATTTTCACATATATCCTCAATCATATATATATATATATATATATATATATATATATATATAAACAGATTATGCTTATTTCCATTTGTCATCTGTTTCTCTGAAGGTGAACAGCATCTTCTTTCATAAGTCCAAGTCTTTCCATATTTTTCTAAATCCAGCAACTCATAATTTCCTACACCACAACAATATTCCAGTCCAATCCCATTCTATCTGAATGATTGTCTATGAAAGTTTGTCCTCCAAATTTTCTGCATCTCCTCTATTTTTTGCAAAATAGATTTTATTTATACAAGAAAATTTTAATTTAAAACAATAAAACATCCATTTATATTTGCATAATTCCGGTGTCTGTTTTAGCAGGTATACTCTCATATTTTTATGCTGTCTAGTTATTATATATCATCTAAAATTATTGATTAATATGACTGACACATAGTGTAGTTTCCTTATTTTTCTCTTTTGATTAAATCTATTTTAGCTTTTACTTTGTCTAAAATCATGATTTCTCCCCTGCTTTTTTCACACAATAAATTCTACTCCTGACCTTTATTTTATGTTTATGTGTATCTCTCATTTTAGCAATATATCACTGAATTCAAAATTTTAACCAGCTATCATTTTCCATCTTAATGGGCAAATTCATCCATTCACATTCTAAGCTTTAATTACTTGTGTAATTTCCTCCTTCATATTTCCTTTACTATACTTCTCATCTTATTCCTAGCCCTCCTCACTCCTCTCCTTTACTTCTTTGCACTCCCTTGTCCTCCTATTCCTTAACCTACCCCCATCCACGAATCCCTCTCTATCCTCTCCCTCCACCCTATTCCCTTAACCTCTTGCTTTTTTCTGAATTTAAGACATTTTTATACCCTTTTAAATATGTGTTGTTCCCTCTATCTCATTCCCATTAATCTGCATACCCTTCTAAAGCCCCACCTTATCCCTATTCCCTATCCCCTTATCCACTCCCCCAACCCCCTTACCCTCTTTTTTCTTTCTGAATTTAGAAGACTTTTATATCTTTTAGATATATAAGTACTATTCCTTCTTTAACCCATTCCCATGAAGTAGGGTTCCAGAAATACCCGGCCTCCTCCTCCAAATAACTCCTCTGTATTGGTTCTGCCTCTTGCATCTTATTTGTATACAATAATTACTCTTTTTGCCTTTTCCTACACCATTTTACTTTTTAGAATCACATCATACTCAGCTCTACTCCACTTCTTCTTTCAAACTACCCAATTACTAATGCCTATTGTTGACATATTGTTTACATTTTCACATATAAAAAGAACACTATTAGTCCTTATTAAGTCACTTTTAATTATTCTTTGATGGTTTACCTTATATTTTTCTTGAATCTTGTGTGTCAAATTTTCTATTAATTTCTGGTCTTTTTGTAACAAAATCCTGAGTCTGTCATTCATTTAAAATCAATTTTCCCCCATTCAGGATTACACCTAACTTTGCAGAGTATGATGTTTTTGGCTGCAACCCTAGTTTTTTGCTCTTTGATATATTGTGTTACAAGATCTGTGATCTCTTAGTACTACCATTGCTAAGTCTTGTGTGATTCTAGTTGTGACACCACCATATTTGAATTGCTTTTTTTTTTCTTGTTGTTCACAATATTTTATTCTTGAGCTGGGGTTTTTGGAATTTAACTGTGATATTCTTGTAGGTTTTCCTTTTAGGCTCTCTTAGGTGGTGATCTGAGGATTTTTTCTATTTCTACTTTCCCCTCTTGTTCTAATGCTTCAGGACAATTTTCTTTAATTATTTCTTGTATTATTGTATCAAGATTCTTTTTTTTTGATTGTAGCTTTCAGGTAGTCCTATTATTCTTATGTTTTCTCTTCTTGATCTGTTCTCCAAATCAGTTGTTTTTCTTATAAGCTTTTTTTACATTCTCTTTTCTTTTTTTTCATTCTTTATGTTTTGTTTTATTATTTTGTGGTCTCTCTATAGTATCTTTTAGCAAAATGTAGTTTCCCTAATTATCTCTTTTAATTATGTCTATATTTACTCTTGTTTTGTCTGATGTCATGTTTTGTAACCTTGCCTTTTTTTTCACTTTTGCTGAAGCATAATAGAGTTTGTTCCAGCTCATTTTAAACTCCATTTTTTTATTTCAAGTGTGTCTCTTGTGAACAACATACTGCTGAATTCTGATTTCTAGTCTATTCTGCTATCTGCTTCCATTTTATGGGTGAGTTCATCTTATTCACATTCACTGTTATAATTGCTGACTGTGAATTTCCCTCCATCCTATTTTCTTTGGTCTATCTTCATTTTTACCCTGTCCTCTCCACAAAAGTCAGTTTTTTTTTTTTCCGACTACTCTGTCCCTTAATCTGTCTTCCCTCTTATCTACCTTGCTTTCTCCTCTTCTTTTCCCTTTATACTATTTTGGTGGGTAAAATTAATTTCTGTATACAACTGTGTACACACACACACACACACACACACACACACACACACACACCCCTTTCATCCTTGAACAAATTCATATGAGTATGAGGTTCAAAGAGTGCCTACTTTCTCCCATTTCCCCCTCCATTTAATAAACTTTTTCTTGCATGCTTCTTTTATGTGACATAATTTTTCCCATTATTCTTCTCTCTTCAAGCTTTTTTCTTCCAGTGCATCCCTCTTTCTTACCCTCCAATCCTTTTTTTGAGATCATTCCAATATAATAGACCACACTCTTATCTTTTAAGTAGACTACTTCTAACTTCCCTAAAGATGATAAAATTCTTAAGGGTTATATCTTCCCCTATAGGGATCTTCCCATAAAGGATTGTATATAGTTTGTTTAGTTCCTTATGTTTATTCACTCATGTTTACCTTTTTATGCTTGTCCTGAATCTTATGTTTGAATGTCATATTTTCTAGTCAGCTTTGTTCCTTTTTATTGGGAATGCTTGAAAGTTCTCTATAGCATTAAATATTCATTATCATAATATATAGGGATATATTAAGTTTTTCTGAATAGGTTACTCTTGGTTGTAAGCTAGTTCCTTTGCTTTCTAGAATATCATATTCTAAGCCCTCTGTTCCTTTATAATGGTAGATGCTATATCTTATGTTATCCTGACTGAGGCTCCATAAAAATTATTTCTTCCTTTCCAATTGTTTGCAATTTTTTGTTTTTTTCAATTTTTTTGTTTTTTGCAATTTTTTGACAGAGTCCTTGACCTGTGGACTCTGGATTTTGACTACAACATTCCTAGAAGATTTCATTTTGAGATTTCTTTTAGGAAGTGACTAATGGATTCTTCCAATGTCTATTTTGCCTTCTGGTTCTAAAGATATCTGGGCAATTTTCCCTTATAATTTCTTGAAATATTACATCTAGTCTCTTTTTTTTTATCTTGGCTTTCAGCTAGTCCAATAATTTTAAAATTTTCTCTTCTCAATCTATTTTCTGGGTCAGTTGTCTTTCTGATAAGATATTGCACAGTTTCTTCTATTTTTCATTCTTTTGACTTTTATTGTTTCTTGATATCTCATGGAATCACTGACTTTCACTCATCAAATCTTAATTTTTAAGAGTCATTTTCTTAGGTGTGGTTTTGTAATTTTTTTTTTTTTACTATTTGGTCAATTCTGATTTTTAAGGTGCCATTATTCTACAAAGATGTTAATTCTCTTTTCTTAATTTTCCCGCATAACTCTAATTTCTTTTCCAAATTTTTATTTATTACCTTTATTTTATTTTTAAAATGATATTTTACTTTTTAAAAGAACCCCTTTAATTCTTCTAGAAATGCTTATTGGGCTTGTGTCAAATTTGCATTTTTCTTTAAGGATTTGCTTTTAGATATTTCCAAGTCTTCTAAGTTTGTGTTTTGAATTTCCATCACCACTAAAGCTTTTTATGGTCAAGTTCTTTTCTTTTGCTGTTTATTCATTTTTCCCAGAATACTTCTTGACTTTGGACTTTATGTTAGGATTAGGCTACTCATTTCTGGAGGTGAAGAGGATGTCTCACTTCATGTTCTTTTATTTCCTTTTGCTGCTTTCACAGCTCAATAGTGTTTTGTAAATTTTCAGCTCTTGCAACATAGTGTGATCTCAGGAGATGTCTGGTTGCTGCCCTCTTAGTCTGTGCTCTGGTCTTTACCCTAGAAGGGCCCCTGCTTCCTTGGAAACTGGGACCTGGAACTGGATAATGGGTGACAGAGCTGCTATACTGTCTGTTCCTGCTCCCAGTGATAGTAGAGGGGTCCCATAGTGCCCCTGACCAGTTCCCAATCCAATGTCTGAAGACCCTTTTTTCATATCTCTAAGCTAGAAAACACATGGTGATTTTAAATTGGCTTTCATGCCAGAATTTGGCTGGAAATGATCTTTAGGTTGTTTTGGTGAAATGGGTTTGTAGAGCTCAACAAAATGATGCCTCTGATTAACCATCTTGACTCTGTCTCTCATAATATTTGTAAAACATTTAGCACTCTGGAACTTAATAAATCTTTCCACTCTTCTCTTTTGTTAGAATGTAAGCTTTTTTGAAAGGGGGAATTCTTTCATTCTTCTTCTTTGAATCTGTAACACCTAGAAGAGAGAGTGGCACACAGTAAGTTCATAACAAATGCTGGTTGATTCATTGCCTTTCCTGAGATCATAAGTTCAGTCAGGAACAGCACTGGGGCTAGAACTCCCCCTGACTTTCAATAGTTTTCTTTCATTGCTCTCTGTGTGCTTATGACAGTTGCCTAAAGGATTACGTCACATTTGACTAATGGCTTCATTGCACATTGGGCCACATTAGCTTAATCTAAGTAAAGGAAGTTGAAAAGATGATTATTTCTCAGGATTTTTTAAACTTGTGTTTGGCTCCCTTCCTTAAAGAAGATATACTCTCTCATTTACTATGGAACTATAAGCTTATTCCAGTGCAGAAGTATATCATTGTGGAACTCTAGGGGAGGGGCTAGAAGGCTGATAATAATTGTACTTAAATTATCAGTAAATAGTTCTCTTCCTATGGCTAAGAGCAACTAGCCTCTAGTGTAAAGAAACTTTGGGCACATAGTGGTTCAGAAGAGAGCCTGAGATTTCCCATCAGACTGACTCAACTCAGGAAATGTTCCTATCATTGACACAAGAAATGAAAAGGGGATTGGGAATTCTCTGAAGTGAAAGAAGTGAGAGTGAACTTCAGAAAAAACTACCCAAATAGAGCAAAGGATTTTGAGACTTGGCTATGAAAAAATGCAAGGTTTGGAATATGAACATTGGTCTTTAAAAATAATTTTGTGATGTTGGAATAAAACCAAGAATGGGGCTAATCTTACTCACATATTAGTGATTGAGTAGGAAAGCCTCTAGTTCAACAGAAGCAGGGTTTTTCATTATCTGGGGTGTAGAATCGGATGGTGGATGATGTTTGTACTAATGGCATTGGGGAAGAATTTTATCCTTTCCAATGTATGTGTGAATTTTTCATGTTCTGTATGGGAGAAATTTTGGGGGAAAATAAAGGAATGAAAGGAAGCTGCAATGGAGGAAGGGGTAAATGGACATATGTAACTCAGAGGAAATTTCTTTTGTTTGTTTGTTTTTTTACAAACCAGCAGCAAGCATTATTAAGATAAACCTATTCTTCCTGCGTACAGCCTCTGAAAATGGAGTTAAGAAAAAGATGATCATGTGAGTCAATTACTATTATAGGGCTGCTCCCTGCCCCCCTTTAAAAAATGACATTCAATATCTTATTAGTAATGCTCTAGTTTAAGCATGGTTACTCAAATATCACTCAAAGATTGTGTTTTATGAAAAATTGTTTCTAGAAAGATCATGGGTGGGACTCTGAAGGAAACCTGCTTTGGGATATGAACAAAGCAACACTTTTCAAATCACAGGCAGCATGGTTTTTTCTTTTTCCTTTCAGATAATGTTGCAAATCCATTTTCTTTAGACAGTGATTAGAATAAGTATTGTCAGTGGTTGGGGAGAGTACATTATGAATGATTTTACTTTAGTCCATTTAAAAAAAGAATAAAATCAATAAGCTCTTCCTGGCATTTTAAACTCCCCTAATCTGACCTTTCCTGTCCCCAGCTGCTCCCCCTTCTCGTCTTCCTTCCCAGAAGATTAAAATTCTCGGAACTGCTGGCTAAGCCTAAGGGCAAATGGTGCTTTCTCCTACTGGGCAAAAAAGGTAACAGTTGGGGCTCTTTGGAGTATAGTGAACTTCTAAGACCTTTTTGGGAAACAGGCTCCTTAGGTGTGCAATGACAGCTTGTCCAAAGTAGATATAACTACACCTCAGAGTTGTCTTAATGGAAATGTTTCTGGGAGCTGGAGTTCTAATCAATAGGCTTTTCCTGGAGTGACGTGCACAAAGGTCTATAATTGGGATAGATGAATGAGTTCAATAAAAATGTCCATTGGTCCAGTGACTCCTCCCAAAGCTTTTTGCAAACAAAACTACACCTTCCTAGGAGCTAGGCATGTCTTTATCTTTTATAAGGTACCTTGCCCTGATTTATTCTGACATGTAAAGAAATGGAAAGGTGTCAGCTTTTGCGGTACTTGTCTCATGGCAGGCCAGATACATCAGAAGAGCAGGATTAAAACTCCAGAATTTCTATCTCTGCCTCCTCTGAGTTCTCCCAGTCAGTACTATACATTTCAGTTACTGAATTATTCTCTAATTAATATCCGGTCTCCCTAAATAAACTGGGAGCTCTTTGAAGGCAGCAACCACATGTCCTCATTCTTTTAGAAACTGTGCAGGTCTGGGGTAGCTAGGTGGTGAAGTGAATAGAGCACTGGCCCTGGAGTCGGGAGGACTTGAGTTCAAATCTGGCCTCAGACACTTAACACAAAAACTAGCAGTTTGACCTTGGGCAAGTCACTTAACCCCAATTGCCCTACCTCCCCCCTACAAAAACGCAAAAAGCGAAAAAGAAACTGTGCAGATCTAGGATGGGTCTGCAGACATAGAAGGTGAGCAGTAACACTTGCTTGATGATTGGATGAAAAGACAGAGGGATAATCAGTACATGTCATCACTCTGTTCTGTTTTAGATTACTATATACATTTTTAAGGGAATTTCACCTCTCATCTCATTTGAACCTTATAATAAGTTATTTTAATAGGTCAAATTAAATTCAATTCAATGTACTCTGTGAAGCAGATGTGAAGTTCTTGATTTATGGAAACTAGGCCCAAACTTGGGGTTCTCTCTCAAAAATCACTCATTTTACCTCCCATCCCCACTCAAGATTTCCCCCGAGAACATCAGAATTTGCCTTGCTTGTCCCTAACCATGGTTTCTATTGGAGAAATTTAGAATTTGGTTCATTTTAAGCTCTCTCTAAAAGAGAAAAAGAGTCCCCTCAGTGTCCATGCCAGCACCCAGGTTAACAACGTACTGAATGCAGGAAAAGTTATTTCAGCTGGCAGAAAACATATAACTTACACCTGAATTCATAGAGTCAGAAGAGTTTTACTTCCCAGGGACCCTCCAGCTCCCTCATTTGTATAGGTTCCCAGTATCAAACCCAAGGTTCCCACTCTTGAGTGTGACCTGAACTGGATTGAAATGTAACTGGGAAATATTTAACAAAAATACCTGACAGTTAACATTTATATAATACTGTGTGCCAGGCACTGTGTTAAGCACTTTACAATGACTATCTCATTTGATCCTCATAACACCCCGAAGGTAGGTGCCATTATTATCCCCATTTTACAGATGAGGAAATTGAGACAAATAGAGGTTAACTGACTTGCTCAGTCATACAGCTAATAAGTGTCTGAGGCAAGATTTGAACTAAGGGGCACCTAGCTGCAGATAAATCCAATGTGACATAGGTAATAGTAATTTGTGTTTTTCTAAGTCAATATGTGGCCAGCAGGGATCCTTATGTATGGGCTTAGTAGACCTCATTTCTTTTTGAGACCTTAAAAATCATTTAGTCCAATCCTCTTGTTTTATATGTGAGGAAACTGAGGGTGAAGGAGGCCAATGACTTATTGAAGGTCACATTGGTAGTAAGTAGAAGAGACAGGATTTGAATACAAATCTTCTGTTTCCAAAACCAGGGTTCTTTCTGTTATACCACAATACCTTAAGAAATAGTTTTTTCAGAGAGGATTCTGGGAAGATGGTGTAGTAGGTCAGAAAATTCCGAGCTCTCAAGATTTTCCGCCACAAAAGAATTAAAATAGCACTTTAAGGTGAACAAAGTGTGGGTGAAGATAAATAAGAATAGGGGCACAACTGGGGTTCTCCTGGTACAATTTGAGAATATCAAAAGAAAAATCCCAGGATGAGTTTTGTCCCTGGGAAGAGTAAACCCCTCCAGGCTAGGTTTCGTTTTAAGCTTTTCTTTTCATGTGCTAGCATCTTTTTTTGATTGTACTGTCTTATGGAAATGCTTGTTTTATTTTGTAGATTAAAATAATTTTGAAAAACACTCCTTAATAAGGGGAAACCATTTTGAATTATTAATGAGTCAAAATATCCAAAGTAGGAACTCATCCTATTGACTTGCCTAGTACCTCCCTGGCAAAAAGAAGCATGTGGCATCTTTAGAGAGCAGGATCCTCTGGACCCTGGATCTTCATAGTCCACGTATCTTCTGGCACTAGTGAAGGGGAAGGTCCAAATTTGCCCCCAACATCCTGACCCTGTCTCTTGCTTCTCAGCTCTAGCTCTTGTTTGTCTCAGAACTCCTCCATCCTTAACTTGGTTAGCAAGTATAATCTTGATGAAGTGTTAACATTGTCAAATGAATGTCACAAAAGGGTCTCATACCTTCTAGACAAAAATAAATGAGTGAATATTATATACTATAAGTATATATAAGGATCCCTGCTTACTGCGTATTAACTTGGTTTTAAAAAATAATGTTAGTTGTTTTATTGTATCTTTATTTATTTTGCTAAATATTTCCCAATTACATTTTAATCTGTGTGTCTGTGGCACTCTGGAGTACTGTGGACCATGTGTGACCTGTGGGCCAATGGGCAGCATCTTTGATACTTTGATACATAAGACACTTGTAAGCACTGGGAATCCAATATGAAACAAAAAACAATCTTTGCCCACAAGACACATATGTTCTAAGGGATAAGACAATTATAAAACATATCTGTAATATTAGGTTGAAAGTAAAAAGTACAAATGAGAGGTTCATAGTAAATGCTGTGAGAAGGATTGACAGTGGGACTGTGATAATGAAGTCAGTCACAAGAACTGTAAGCAAGAATGATCAAGGATTGCGGATATTGCTACTTACAAAGTATAGAGAGTAGAGAGAATTTTGCAGGGACCAGGGTTGAATGCGCAATGTTTGTCCTTTTCATGACTAAATACTTGATAAAATATTTCAAAGAGCAGGCTGTTCTTCCTCCTACAAGAGAAGGTAAACAGGCTTGATAATGTTATTTCTTTTCCTGGTTATCAGGGAGAATGAAGTGTTGCTTAAAATAAATGGAAAAGGAAACAGAACATGAGGGGTTTTAATGTACAAACAGGGAAGATAAAGGTTCAGAAAAATACAAAGGGAAATCCTGACCTGATATAGGAGGTTAGAGGGTAGAAGATTGTGAAACAGAGGAGAAAGGGAAGAGTGAGGATCACTGATAACATGGAATTAAGTGATAGATATGAAGGTCTCCTGAAAAGGAAGGAGCTGGACCCTTTGAGGAAGACTGTTCCAAAAAAAATTTTTTTTTGAACCATAGATATCACCAGGTGAGCGTTCATCCCATCTAATTCAAGAAGAATTTGTTAAGTGTCTATACCATGCTGTTAGGCTTTAGTCCCTGCTATCAAAGAGCCTGTATTCTACTGGGGCAACATAGCTAACATATAGATTAATATGCAAATAAAAATTTAATAATTTGTATTACTAGTTATTTGATAACTTGACATGCCATTTCACACTTATTCACTCACACATAGTTTCTTGTGACTAGAAAATACTCTTTCATTTCTTCCTGCAAAAATCTTAACTTTGGGCAGCTGGGTGGTGCAGTGAATAGAGTACTGGTCCCAGGAGGACCTGAGTTCAAATCCAGATTCAGACACTTAACACAAAAAAAACTAGCCATGTGACCTTGGGCAAGTCATTTAACCTCAATAGCCCTACCTTCCCCTTCGAAAAAAAAATATCCTTAAGTTCCTTCAAGGCCCAGTGCAAATGAAACCTTCATGAAGATTTGCTTGATAACCCCAGGGAAAAGTATTGCCTCTCCCCTCAAATTTTCTAGAGCACTTTGTCTGGATTTCTCCTATGCCCATATCATACTGTCTCATATTTTGTTTACTGTACTTGTATCATTGTAAACTTCTTTGGAGCAAGGATTTTATAATTTGTCATCTTTGACTCTAAAGTAATAAATATGTGCCCTAAATGCCACCTCCTCTTTTTCTTCTTCTTCCTTCACCTCCTCCCCTTCCTCTTTATTTTCTTCTTCTTCTTCTCTCCTCCCTCCCTTTCTCCTCCCCCTCCTCTTTCTCCTCCTCCTTGTCCTTATCATCCTTCTCCTCCTTCTTGTCCTTCTTTTTATCCTTCTTATTCTTCTCTCTCCCCTCCCCATCCTCTTCCTTCTCCATCTTCTTCTTTTCCTCTTCCTCCTCCTCCATTTTCTCTTTCTCTTCCTCCTCCTCCTGGAAGGTGGTCTATAAAGGACAAAATAAAATAAGGAATGAATATTTAAGCTTAATAGGGATAAAGAAAGACAACATCTAGCCAATATTAGCTCAAGTTAGAACTACAACCCAAGATACTGAAAAATACTGTCACCAATCTTGCAAAGATCGTGGGGAATGAGGAAGGTACCAGAGGACTGGAGAAGAGTAAATGCCTGATTTTCAAAAATGAGAAGAGAGTAGAGTCTGCAAACTATAGGACAGTGAATCTGACTTCAAAAATAGCAACCTAGAATGTATTATTAAAGGAATGACTACTGAACATCTTGAAATGGAAGTAGTAATCCTAGAGAGTCAAGATGGACTTATCAAGAATAGGTCATATGAGAGTAATCTCATCTGGTTATTTGATAGAATTATTAGACTGGTAGATCATATGAGTACTTTTGATAGACTTTCTTGTGGACAAGATTAAGAGATATGAATTAGACAATAGGATAGTTAGGTGAATTTGTAGTACCTGTCATAAGGGTAGACATTTATGATTTTATGTCAACTTGATAGAAGGTATCTCTAGGAGAGAATCCCAGAAATCTATGCTGTTAAACATTTTTATCAATGACTTAGTTAAAGATACAAATGACACAATTATCAAATTCTCTCATGACACAAAGCCAGGTGGAAGAACTAACACATTAGATGACAGATTCAAGATCCAAAAATATCTTGACAAGCTAGACTGTTGTGTTGAATTTAATGAGTTGAAGTTTAATAGGAACATGTATATATAAAGTTTTACACTTGTGTGCAAAAAAAAAATGGATGCATTAGTACAAGATGAGGGAAGTATGAAAAGACAGCCATTCATTTGAAAAAGACCTGGGGATTTTAGTAGACCAAAAGCACATTTCAGTAGTATGATATGGCAACTAAGTTAAGCTAACATGCTCTTAATATAATGTACACTAATAAAAGCATAGGACTACAGAGATGATCATCTCTGGTATTCTATATGGTCAAAAAAAATCTGGACTAAACATGACTGTCACATCTTAACAAGGCCATTGATAAGCTGGCCATTGATAAAGCTGGATAACAGCAACCATGTGGTGCATAGGGATAGAGTACTGGTCTTAGAATCAGAAAGACCTGAGTTGAAATCTTGCCTCAGATACTTACGAACTGTGTGACCTTGGGTGAGTCAGTTAACCTATCCATCTAGTTCTTCATATGCAAAATGGAGATAATAATAGCACCTACCTCTCAAGGTTGTTGTGAAGATAATGAGACAAACTTTAAAGGATGAGGTCAATACTAATTATTATTATTATTATTATTGTATAGAGGAGGGCAACCAGAGTGGCAAAGGATCTTCATGTCATGCCACATAAAGAACATTAAAATAAATATGTTTAGCTTTGAGAAGACAAGACTTATGGGAAAATGATAGCTGGAAAAAAACCCCATCCAGATTAGATTTACTCTATTCAATCCCAGATGGGTAGAAAATGGGTGAAGATACAAAGATGCAAATTTAAATATAATGTCAGGATAAACTCTCTAATTATCACACTTATCCCAAAGTGGAATGAGCTATATTGACAAAGAGAAAATTCTCCAACAGGAGGGGGTTCTTCAAACAAGGACTGGATAATTAATTGTTAGTCGTGATACAGAAGATAATCTGATTCAAGTATGGGTTGGATTAATTTGCCTTTGAGGTTATTGAATTCTGTGGTACTCAACTCTTACAGTGATTGTGTTTTCTCTTAAAAGGAGAAGGAGTTTTCAATTTGGAAGGTTAGGATCAAAGGACAGGAGAGGGAACAGAAAAGACAAGTAAATGAAGAGATGAAAAGAGATTACGTTGTTGTCCTTAATAAAGTTCAGTCATTTGTCCCATGCTCAGAAAAAGTGGCACAATCAAGGAAGGAATTGACAAGTTGGAGTAATTCCAGAACAGGACAGCCAGGGTGGAGTGAAAACTTGAATATTCTGCAATATGGGGAGTAGATGAAGGCAAAGAAGGATATCTATCTAGGCAAGAAAAGACTTAGGATATACATGAGAACTGTCTCCAAGTATTTGAGGGGCTGTCATTTGAATGAGGAAGTAAGAATTTTTTTGCTTAGCCCTAGAGAGCAGAGTTAGGGGAGGCAGTTTATAGAGAGACAGATTTTGCTCAAGGTAAGGACAGACTACCTACCAATTAGAGCTGTCCAAAAGTGAAATGAGTTGCCTCAGGAAGTGCTGAGTTTTCCTTTACCAGATGCATTCAAACAGAATCTGTTTATCTGTTTGTCAATGATCTTATAGAGGCATTGTTTTGTCAGATCTGGGTTGGTCTAGGCAGACTCTGAGATCCCTTCCAGCTCTGAGCTTCTGTGATGCTGTGATTCAAATCCATTTCCCCTGAATCTTAGAGCTTATGCCCAAAGCCTTAGGGCACTCAGTCATGCTACTCCAACATATATTATTAGCCTCTAGTTTAGAAATAATAATGATAGTAACAACAACTCATATATATATATATATATATATATATATATATATATATATATATATATATCATTACAGTTTGCAAAGTTCTTAAAGGACATTTGTCCCATTGAGTCTTCACAACACCCTTAGCAGAAGGGTACTATTATTGTCTTCACTTTACAGATGAGGAAAATGGAAGCTCAGAGAAACATTCCATGACTTGACCAGTGAAAAATGAACAACTGTCTGTGGTTGTCCCAGGCTCAACAATTCCTAGTTGTGGCTCTGATACATGGTCCTCTCTCTGTAGAAATAACAAGTTTGTGAGCAGTTCTTCTCTCTGCAGAAGGTGTGGAAGTGATAATAGGATCTTCTTCAGTATAAAACTTGTCTTCATAGAATAATAAATGAAACATTTCAGTGGTGTCTGTTTAATTCTTATCTTCAAGTGTGGATCCTTGATCATGTTAGACTGGCACCCACACCTCTTTCCTGAAGATTGCTTGTTTCAAGCAAGACATAAGAATGAGGGAATGGAATTTTAAAGCAGGTATTCTGACTTTCTTCATGTAGACAACAGCTCCTCGAGTTTGGCCTTCTTATGAATAATGCTAGCTTTATGGGTCGATTGAATAGGTGGCTACCTACATGGTGTGATCTGACCCCAAATACTTTGCTAATCTACTAGCCATGGTGTTTGAAATTCCATAGTTACAGACCCTTCCTTCTGGATTAAAAATTGCTTTGTAGTAACATCAAAGAGTTTAGTGGGAAGAACATTGAACTAAGTGTCAGGTAACATAGTTTCTATCCATAGTTATATGGCATTATCTAGTTCTGTGATGTGGTGCAAGTTTTCTTTCAAAATACAAACACTTTAGGGAAGGTGATAGATTAAGACAATTCATTCTAAGATGTTAGTGATTTCTCAGCTCTTTCTTTTTTCCTTCCAGGAAGGACTTGGGAGAAATGGGGGAGCAGTAAGCAAATTGATATGGAGCAGGGTTAGATAGAAAGGACATCTAGGGGCCAGAAAAGATTGCCTTCCCTAAATCCAAAATTTTGCTATGAACTATTCCCCACTGGGAGATAGCTATTTTAGGAGGTCATAAATAAACACAAAATACTAGAATTCATTTTAAGATTAGGCTTTGGTTATTCAAAAGTGGGTATTTGTCAACATCCTTAATCCCTGACCTTCTCTTCTCCTCTTGTATCCCCCAACCCAAAGCTAGATACATATAGTCCATTCTTGTTAGATTGTAAACTCCTTGAGAGCATTGACTGTCTTTTACCTTTCTTAGTTTTTCCTGCACTTAGCATGGTGCTTGGAATATAGTAGGCACTTAATGAATGCTTGCTGATTTGACTTGACTTCTTGCTAAACAGACCAAGTGATAAAGATGACTTTATGGTTATTAAACTATTACTGCCAAACCTCTAATGAGTTATTCCCTCTTGCTTACAGGAAAAAACCTAAATTCTATAGCATTACATTGAAGGCCTCTCCCAATACCTACTTTTTCCAACTTGTCTTCTACTATTCCCTTATATCACATTGATGTAGGTCACCATAAAATGATGAGGTTAGGGTTACGGGTGCTCGAGACCCCAAAACACCAACAAGCCAGGTCCTGCCAAATGAATTTGACTCAAGTCTTCTCTCAGCCAAAGAAAAGCAAAGTTTATTAAAAGTTCGCTTTTATCGGACACAGAGTAAGTCTGTGCTAGAAAATTCTATGGCACTCTCACACCACATGGAGACAAGATGGGGTCTTACATACAGAAAGGTTGTGGGAGGAATCTAGAGGAGGAGTTCGGGGAGAGTCTTCAGGAAGAGTTAATGAGGTCAAAGAGTGATTAAGGGTGGGGAGTTGCTGGAGGCTACCTGGAGATGAGACAATGGAGGGTTTGGGAGAATCTAGGGTGGGAAGTTGCTGGACAAAGAAAGGAGGGCTAAAGATTTGGGGAGAGCCACCATGAAAGGCTTTTGGCCTCATGCAAATACCTCATCAAATTGAAAGATTCAATCTGAGTTCAAAGGGATTGCCAGAGCCTGTACCTCCATCAACATCACTCTCCATGCCAGCTTGCCTAGGAGTACACTGTTTTCTATATTTGCCAACCCACTCCCATACTGTACCTTCCAGTCTGGAATGTCTTCACTCCTTTTTCTCTGCCTCCCTGAATCCTGTCCATTCTTTAAGGTTCAGTCTGAGCCCCACTACCTCCATGAAACTTTTGTCAACTGCCCCTGCCCTCAGTGACTTCTGTTTTTTCTGAATTCATCTTAGACTGATAATTGGCATCATTTAAGTGTCACTAATTATGTACTTCACTCTATTGATTGTCAGTGTGACATAGTAGCAAGATTCCTGGGTTCTGAAGATGTGGACAAGAATTCTGTCTCTGTCCTTTCCTTCCTCAGTGATTAGGAGTGGGGAATGGGCAACAGGTCACTTCAGTTCACTGAGCTTCAATTTCTTCATCTATAAAACAATGTGCTGAATTAGAGAGACTTGAATGTTTTTATGTGATCATAGATTTAGCACCATAATGGACCTTAGAAATTATCTAGTTCAACCCACTCATCTTAAAGATATGGAAACTGAAACCCAGAGAGGTTAAGTAGTTTATTCAAAGTCACAAAGAAAGTGAAAAAAAAGACAATATTTGAATTCAGGACTTTTGACATCAAATCCTGTATCCTTTCCATTAGAATACATTGTATAAATCCTATTATCTTTTGAACTATTGATGAGGTATGGGCTCTGGGAGTCCCCCTGAGCTCTCCTTGAGTCCTTGAGATACAGACTCTGGGAACCTTCCTTGGACTCTTGATTAAATCATCCCATTTGATGAAGCATTTGCATGAGGGAATAAGCCTTACACTGTGGCTGGGCCCAGACCTCTAGCCTAGTTACTGTTAACTACTAACTCTAGACTAGTTACTAGCCTAGCCCTCCATTGTTCATCTACTTCCCACCCTTGAGCCTATCAAAATATCGACCCACCCTTGAACTGGCCTAGCTCAATATGTAGTCTCCGGGTGGCTTCCCACCCTTAATCACTCATTGACCTCATTAACTCCTCCTGAAGACCCTCCCTAAACTCCTCCCCTAGATTCCTCCCACAACCTTCGGTATATAAGACCCTATCCTGTCTTCATGTTAGTGAGAGCACCGGAATGCCTTGTGGGTGAGAACGACACAGAATAGTGAGAGCATTGTAGAATAGTGAGAGTGCCATAGAATGACCTAGCATAGACTTACTCTGTGTCTAATGCAAATGAACTTTTAATAAATTTTACTTTTCTTTGGCTGAGAAGACTTGAGTTGAATTCATTCGATAGGACCCGGAGTTTTGGTATTTGGGGGTCTCCAGAGCAACCCTAAACCTCTTAGTGTGTAACCTCTTCACTATGTGTCTTGCCTCCCAATCATATCTTACGTCTCTCTTTGTTTAGAGTCTATGCTTATCCTGCCCTAAGTCTTAGGAACAGCAGGTTCTCACTTAATGTTGATCGCTTCCCAGGAGTGACTGCTGTTCCCAAGCTGGTTTACTTGGGACTACTGTAGGCAGGCATTTAAAACTGACTCTTCAAGCACCTCTGCCTTTGGCCCTGTATTTGATTGCCTTATGAGCATCACCAAAACCATAACTCCTTCCTAGGTCATATACAGCACAGGGAGTAGGAACTATTGGCTATTTGCTGAGATTCACAAATCTGTTCCCTCTGGTTTAAATCTTCCTCACTGCCTTGATCCCTAAGCTTTTGGAAAACAGCATTAACCCTCCCCCCTTCCCCAATGAATCACTTATGAAAAATGGTCATTAAGCCTTATTAGAGCTGCACTTGGTAATCCTCTTAGGCTGGCACTAGTTCATGTCAATATGTAATAACTCACCCGAATGAGAGGTTTGAAAATGGGAGCAGCTCCTGAGCGTGAATCATGGCTCCTCTTTTCCCATTGGAAATCTGCCTCTCAATATTTATAACTTCTGAGGAGCTTAGAGAAGGCTGCCTTTGACCTGGCTGCCCTAGGGTCCCATGAAAAGGATTATTTGCTTCCAGTGGGTAAAGACTGAAAGTTTCTTTAGGGTTAAGTTGGGAAGGGGCCCTTTAGCCTTTGAAGTGAAGATGGACTATTCCCATCAGTCATCTTTCCTTGGCTCCCTTCCCAGCATTCCTATGAGAACCATGGGAAAAGGGGGCTCTTTCACCATCCCTTAGGTGTGGGGACAGGCAAGTTGAGGTTATGCACACCTGGCACCAGCTCCTTCATTGACTAAAGCACAGTCCTATTAAGACCAAGGCCAAGTGATGACAGAATCATAGCTGGAATAAAGAGAGGGAACTTAGAAACTGTCTAGAACATCAAGACAAATCTTTTTATCTTTTTTTGTTTGTTTGTTTTTTGCCTTTTGGAGGGCAATTGGGGTTAAGTAACTTGCCCAAGGTCACACGGCTAGGTTTTTTATTTGTGTGTGTGTTAAGTGTCTGAGGCCGGATCCGAACTCAGGTCCTTCTGACTCCAGGGCCGACGCTCTACTCACTGTGCCACCTAGCTGCCCAAATATTTTTATCTTATATGGAGAAAACTAATACCTAGGAAGTTTGGATATAATATCCAGATGGGGTTGAAATAGTTTAGGTTTAATTTAATTATTCAATACTTACTGAGTTGCTATCATGTACACTACACAACAAAGGAAACAAAGGTGAGTCAGGCATTGTTCATACACACATAGATTTAATATAGAGTATAGGGAAAGAAGATGAATGTGAAAAGTAACCAGTTAATCAATGACACTTTATTAGAAACCTTCATGTACCAGTTACTGTCCAAGGAACTATGGTTACAAAGACAAAAATGAAACAGTTTCTACCCTTAGGGAACTTATATTTTATCAGGGAGAAAGAATGTACTTGTATAAATATTTACAAAATAAATACAAAATGATTAATAGTACTGGGCATCATGTGCTCTTTGTCAAAATGCTTGGAGCCTATAAGGTAAAAGGAAGGATGGAGGAGAGAGATTTCACTCTAGGTTAGGGTAGTCAGAGGAGATTACTCACTCTGCTATCAAGAAGAGACAAGTGGATCATGGGCTGATCCTTGAAGGATGGGCAACATTTGAAGAGACACAAAGAAAGATTGGGTGAACACCATCAGCAAAGACAGAGATACAGGGGAGTAAGATGTGGACAGTGAATAGACCTAGGCTCTGTAAAGATAATCTTCCTTGTTATCCATCCTATGGATGCCACTGGGTCATTTCATTAAGCTGTAAGAACACAAAATTTGGTAGAAAAAGTCAAGGAACCAGAGTTCTAGACTGGACTCTGTTGCTGGCTCAGTGTCAGCCATGGGATATTGAACAAATAATTTCACTTAATGAGAATAACACCAACTAGCATTTATATTTGTACCTGTTGTGCACCAGGCATTGGGCTAAGCACTTTACAAATATCCCATTTGACCCTGGGAGATAGGTACTAACATTATCTCCATTTTAGAATTGAGGAAACTGAGTCAAATAGAGGTTGGGTGACTTGCCCAATACAACTAGTACATATCTGAGGGCATATTTGCACTCAGGTCTTCCTTGGTCTAGGCATAGTGCTTTCTATTCACTCTGATCAGCAAATATAATGCCTGTGTTGACACTGTCCCTTTTCTAAATCTCTTCTTGTCCCCAATGCCTAGTTGCACTTCTTTGGGAGTCAGTTAGACCCATTCTACCTAATATTAGCCCACAGAGTATTTTACAAATCACTTTCCTTGCTAGAAGTCTGTGAAGTGAGTAGTAAAAGTATAATTACCCCCATTTTATAGGTGAGAAAACTGAGACTCAAAGTGTTTTTACTACTAGGCCATCATAGTCACAAAGTTAGTAAGTGTCAGAACTGAGATTTGAATCCCATTCTTCTTTCTCTAAATTCAGTCTTCTTCCTACTATAACAAATTATCTCTCTTCCTGCTGCTATTGTGAGGTTCAAATGAGGTAATGTAGATGAAGTTCTTTTAAAAGAGTGAAACTTAGTCATACAAATGAGGTTATATTATCATTATTGTGAAAGAACCATCTGATTTAACAGCTTGTCCATGAGCAAGCCACTCCTGGGTGGTAGTTGTTGTTGTGTTTCAGTCCTAAACCATTTTTTATGACTTCCTTTGGGATTTTCTCAGCAAAGATAATAGAGTGGTTTGCCATTTCCTTCTGCATTTTACATACAAGGAACTTTGCAAACAGCGTTTTAAGTGACTTGCCCAGAATCACACAGCTAGTAAGTGTCTGAAGCTAGATTAGAACTCAGGAAGATGGGGAGCCAAGATGGCGGAGTAGAAACAGCACCTCCAAGGCTCTCGCCCCCCCAGATTACCTCCAAACTATGTATAAGGGGACTCTGAACAACTTCTGGAGCCCCAGCATCCAAAGAATGACACAGAGAAGCTAACCTCCCACTGAGGACAGCCCAGCAACCCTGCAGAAAGGGCCAGCACAGCGTTCTGGGAGCAGTGAGCAGAGAGCTGAGACCAGGTACCGTGGTTTTAGCCCCAGGGCTGCCAGGCCAGCAGCTGGCTGGAGGGACCCCAGAATACCAGCAGCTGTGGCGATTCCAGAATGGTCAACACAGACATGCCTAGGACAAAGTGAGAGGTTAGTGCCCTATGGACTTTGGGACCAGTATTTGGGGAACGAACTGGCTTCCTCCCCTGGGGGCTAGAAGCCACTGAGGAGACACGCCGTTTTGCAGTTTTCAGTGGTGGCTCCAGCTCCTGGCCTGCGAACTGTAGGGGGATCCAGTGATCAGTCTTGGGGGGTAATCGCTCTTGCTTTAACCTCCCTGGATCTGGATTGTGATCTGGGGTAGAGGTCATGGGTGGGTTTCCAGCTTGCCAGAAACGGAAGTTGTTCCCCCATATGTTCGGGACGAAGCCCCCCTGTCTGGTGGCAGAGTTCTACTGTAGCAACAAGCCCAAAAGTCAAGTAATTAAGTGGCATCATGCCAAGGCAAAGGAAACAAAATAAACAGAAAAATGAAACATTAGACTCCTATTTTGGGAGCAAAGAAGATCGAAGCATGGAACAGTCAGAGGACTGTGAGGTCAGAAATCCTGCTCCAAAAGCCCCAAAGGAAAATATGAGCGGGTTACAGGCCATAGAGGACCTTAAGAAGGACTTTAAAAATCAAATAAGAGAAGTGGAGGAAAAATTGGAAAGAGAAATGAGAAGGATGCAGGAAAAGTATGAAATGAGGGTCAACAGCCTGACTGAGGAAAACAACACCTTAAAAAATAGACTAACTCAAATGGCAAAGGAGGCCCAGAAGGGCAATGAGGAGAAGAGCTCAGGAAGATGAGTGTTCAGGTCCAGCACTCTATCCACTGTGCCACCTACCTGCCCCTTATGGCATCCATTTTGTATTCCATGTTGTGGTGAAGAATTCTCCACAAGGAAAGTTATGGAGTACCCTTTTCAGGTTTAATATTGATCAGATATAATAGGACTTTCTTGGGGAAGGTAAAATTATTTTAAAATTTATTTTAAAATACCTTCCATTCTAAATTTAGCAATCATAAACAACAGTAAAAATTCAAATATGTAGCTAAAATGATTGCTCCCAAATCATAAATTCCAAATTATTTACACTTTGTTACAAAAATTTGTATGTTAACTTTAACAAAATAATTTTAAAGAATATGTCCAGTTTGCTTCTGTTGTCTTGAGGTTGGTGACAGGGGAAGATTTAGAAAAGGGACAATGGCAGGCACAGGCATTTCTTGCCCATTTTTTCTGTAGGCATGGTTACAAGAGGCCCTGATTTTTGAGGCCTAAGGGTCTGTTCCCTTCTGGTCAAAATCTGAGATCCTGGTGGCTTTATATGGTGAAGTTATTGGCATCAGAAAACCCACTGAACCCTCTAGGGAATGATTTCTAATGGGGAGACATGCACATTAGCCTAAATGAATCAAATGCATTGCTTTTCCATACATATTTCATAGGCTTCCTCTTCGTGTAATTTAATTATCGAAGTTGTTAGTGGTAACGGTTGGGTTTGCACTCCCTTGTCTCCACAGACTGCCAGAATCTGATGCGGCAATGAAACACCAGGAGCTGATTCGTGAGAATGAAACCATTTCTATGGAAACAGAATGCTATAATATTTCCTGGTGATCTATAGCCTTAATCCTAAAAGCTCAAAGTATATTGCTAGCATTAATAAATAAGTCTGAATAACACCCTAGTGAGATTGATATTATTCTATCCATTTTACTGATGGATAAACAGAGAACCAGAGGGGCTAAATGCTTTGCCTGGGGGTGCTGATGAGAAATAGAGAGATCCAGAAATAGATCTTGAGAATTCAGTCTTTACCCCTTGAGGGTCTTGGTACTCACAGTGGAAGAGGAATGAGCTTGACTGAGGTCTGTTCTCAGGGAAGTTTATGAGATCAAATGAGGTGATGAATGTGAAAACACTTTGAAAAGTAGAAAATCCTTTAAACATGTTGGGGATTATTAATTTTTTATTAATCCTTTGTAAACTGGATCAGAGTTTGCCATGCTTACAGCTGGAATAGGGTAGCTGCCCAAAGAAAAAATGCACATCTACATAGTGGGAGGCACCTTAGTGTAGTGGATAGATTCATGGATTTGAGTCTGGAAGGCTTGAGTTTGAGTCCTGCCTTTGTCCTATCCTAGGTGTGTGCCTTTGGGAAAGGTCCTTTAACCTCCCAAAGCACTAGGAAACTCTTTAAAATTATTTGTTATAGATAAGTTCTATTTCAATGGAGGGTGTTTCCATACTAGGAATTCTCCAAACAACTTTGATCCCAAGCCTGGGCTACTTTACTTCCCCTTCCTCCAACAAAGAAAAATCTACATAGTGGCTTATTCACATAATGTTCTTCTATAATTTATCTTACTTAGTCTTAACAGGAGTCCTGTGAGTTAGGTAACTAGTACAAACATCATCATTCCCATTTTATAGGTGTGGAAACTGAGGCTTACAGAGATAAAGTGACTTGCTCAGGATCTTATTACCAGATCTTAGATCTACCATATTGTAGAACTAGGATTTGAACTCAAGTCCCATGCTCTATTAGTTGCTCTATTAGTTGATGACTACTACTAAGTGCTGTATAATTTCGTGGTAATAGAGAAGTTCCCCTTGGACAAAAGACAACAACATTTCCTTGCCTTCTAGCCAGAAAAATAAAAACAGAAACCCTTCCCAGACAGCTTTTTTGATGGCTGAAACAGATTCTGTCTTAGGTTCAAAAGCTGATGTCTTTTCCTTAGTCAATTAAGTTGTTTTTTTTTTTAAAGTGGCTACTACTATGTAGTATGTACTATGAATCCAACCTTCATAGAACAAATCCTCTTAATAAAAGGATTTGTTCTATAAAACTTAGACTTAGTCAAAAGGCTGCTCCTGAGGACCTAGAAGGCCACCTGTGGCCTTGAGGCTGCAGGTTCCCCCACTCCTGGTCTAAGGCATATTTTTATACAGGAGATGAGGAATGAGAGTATAAGAACTGTAACAACTTGGGGAATGAGAGAGTTGAATTAGGGGGTATGAGAGGTGGGGAGAAAGTGACCTGAAAAGGGATATGGGAGGTCTGGGAAAAGGTATAATCTTATAGAGGATTATGTCCAGGTGTTCTATTGTTTACAAAGAGAGAGGACTAAAGAAATCATGGTGTTGTGGAAAGAATGTTGAATTTAGGATCAGAGGGCCTAGGTTTAAATACTGGCTTATCTACCAGAGCATCTCTATAGCATGTAGGAACCTTAGGCAAGTCACTCAGTCACTCTGGGTTTTGGTTTTCTTATTTGTAATAGGAGGTGATTGAATGATATCTCTTCTTAGATGCCTTCCTGCTTGAAGACTGTAACTCTATGATAATAATTCTACAATTGCAAGCCCCAGATTCTCAACATATTCCATTACAAATAATGAATGCAATTGAGTAACAAGTAGTGAACGTGAACTAGGAGACAGGACCCCGAGCTTTAGCCCTAATTTTGCCACTCACTTGCTGTGTGACCTTGTATAAGTTAGCCACTTTTCCTTAGCTCTAATATGGGTATGATAACAGTAGTCCTGCCTACATCCCAGGATTGATGTGTGGACAAAATAGAATTATTTACACAAAATCACATTGTGATCTGAAAGGCACTCGATAAATGAAAGATGGAGGCAATGATTACAGCCAAAGTAACACAGATTCATCCTTTTCAAGGGATTTTTTGTGTGTGCATATTTCTTATGAGTAGTGACATTGAATCTGATAGTGATGTAAGTGGGTCAAAAAGACTTTTTAAAGAAATGTGCTGATGACAAGTGGAGAGATTTATGAGTATTGTGTTTATTCCAAATTTGCTAGAAGTCAGAATCAAGAGAACTAGGAATGAATGCATATTTAAAGCTCACAAACTAGAATAAGGTAAAATCAGCCAGGAAGTCACAAAGAGGATAGGATCCAGAGGGCCTAAAAGCCTGACTCCCCCAGTGGTATTTCTTTTGCCTGACATTGACTTTCAATCAGTCAGTCAGTCAAGGAATAGATTGAAGGTGCAATGGTCAGAAGCTGGGAGCAGAAGGAATCAAGTGCACTTATAGAAGGTTGGTATTGGTGATGAGAAAGACCACTTTTTTTGCCAGAGACTAGGAGAAAGGAGGAAAGAATAAGGGTTGATAATCAAGAAATTTTGGGATAAAGGGAAGGGAAGAAGGAACTCACATCAAATTACCCCACTTTGTTGGTAAGTTAAGAGGCTAAGTCTTTAATTGAGAAAAAAAGAAGGCAGTTGTGGGAGACTTGAGGAAAGAGGAGTGGGTGGAGAATGAGATAAGGAATCAATTAGGCAGGAATAAAAAGAACTGGATTATTGATGTAAGTACCCATCTGAAGTTGGACAACATGAATTTGTAATGTATTCAGGAAGCAAAGTTGTGAGGCTTCCTCCAGCATTATTTAGTAGTGGAGAAGATGGATGTGGTAGGAGTAATCCAGAGCTGAGGTTTGGCAAAAGATGAATGACAAAAGATCAAGGGGACAAGAAATTCAAGAGAAAAGGATAGAGAAGTGGAAGAAAAATGGGAAGGGAGCAGGGACAATGGCCTGAGAGTGGGCCAGACAGGGGAGCTTTGAGGTCTCGAAGAGGGTAAAGAATAGGTTGTAGAGGAGTAGAACACAGGTACAGGTGGAATAATAGAAAGTTATGAGCAGACAGGGAAATAAATATCAGATTTTCTAATTGAGAAAATAGAATACTTTTGGGTAATAGTGAGATCCTTATGTATGTCATAACTAAGGCAAAGTAAAGGTGTAAGTTATAGGATTTAAGAAAATATCCTAAAAAAACCCAAGGAATTATACCAGGCAGAAGTGAGGAGGGAGTACATTTCAGTCATGGGAGGCAGTCAGTTAAAAGGCATTGGGATGGGAGATGGAAGTGCCAAGTGTGAGGAACAGAAAGTCCAGTTTGGCTGGACCACAGAGTGCTGGAAGGGGAACAAAGTGTAATGAGGCTAGAAAAAGATTGGGGTCAAATCGTTAAGGCTTACAGAAAAAACAGGTGTTTAATTTATTCTAGAGAAATAGAAACATGAGTTTGAGTAGGGACAGGGTCACATCTACTTATGAAGAAAATAAAAGTAACAGTGTGGAGAACTGGAGAGAAGAGGTAGACAATTGAGGCAGGTAGACAAATTAGAATGCCATCACAATAGCCTAAGTGAGAGGTGATAAAGACTTGGACTTGAGTAATGCCTGTATGCAAGTTATACAGGTAGGAATCGCAAGATTTGGATATGCTGGGTGAGGAGGAGTTGGAATTAGTAGAGAGCACTAATAAAACTGGGAGATAAGAAAAATGGTAGTGTTCTCAAGAGAAAGAGGGAAGTTCCAAAATCTGGTGAATTGGTTGGGAAGGATAATGAGTTTTGTTTTAAGTGTATCGAGTTTGAGATGCTTCAGGATCACACAACTCTGTCTAATAGGCAGTTAATGACATGGAACTGGAGTTCAGGAGAGATATCTGGGCTGGATATATTGATCTGAGAGTCATTTGCATAGAAATGATAATTGAACTCATGAAGATGTTTATGAGACCACTAAGACAGTGGATGTAGAGAGAGAAGGAAAGAGGGGCAGGAGAGAACTTTGTGAGTCTGAAAAGAAGGTTGAGGAGTGTTTAGACAGGTAGGAGAGAAAAAGAGAGGAGTGTCATGAAAACCTATAGAGGAGAGAGTAACCAAGAAGAAAAGGTGGTCAATAGTGTTAACTGTTGAGAAAAATAGGTACTGAGAAAAAACAAAAACATTAGCTTAGGCAGTGATGAGATCATTAGTAATCAATCAACCAATCAGTCTCAGTTGATTTTGGAAGCCAGATGGTAAAAGTTTGAAGAATGAGTATGAGGAAAAGAAGTGGAGGCAACAAATGTAGATTATGTGTTTTTTTAAATAGGAATATGACTTTGAATAAGGGAGGAGAGATTTAGGGTGATATTTTGAAGAACAGTAAAACAATAAGGTCTAAGGAAGAATTTTTGTTTGTCTTTTTGGCATGAGGGAGACTTGGCTATGTTTGAAGGCAGCGGGGAATGAACCGATAGATAGGGAGGGATAAAAGATTAGAGTAAGTGAAGGGATAAATGAGAGGGTGTAATCTGCTAGAGAAGATGGTGGAGAATGGGATGAAAGGTCCAAGGACAAGGGAATTCCCTGAACTCCAAGCCTTCCTGCTTTACAGGTTCTAAAGGAACAGACCTCAAATGGGATGGCTTTGATTTCTAGGAGCAGCAAAACATGTCATCAGGAAATTTAATAAGGTTGGAACAGAATAAGATTAATAGGATTTAAAAAAAAGCTGTGTGGATTTTAGGTAATTAAGAGCAGAGTAAATGTTATATCTGAAAGTCCATGGCAGTAAGGAAGGAGTTAGTCTAGAAAGACCTATAGACATAAAGAGGTTATTGAACTGCTGAGAGAATGGAGAGCATGAAGGAAAGACTGGCAGATCAAGGTTCATAGGCATAAGATTAGAAGGGATCACAGAATCTATTTATTCCTATATCCACATTTTATAGAGCAGTTAAATTACTTGACCAAAATTACACAGCTAGGGGCTGCTAGGTGGTGAAGTGAATAGAGCACCGGCCCTGGAGTCAGGAGGACCTGAATTCAAATCCGGCCTCAGACACTTAACACAAAAACCAGCTGTGTGACCTTGGGCAAGTCCCTTAACCCCAATTGCCCTTAAAAAAAAAAGATTACACAGCTAATAAGTAGAAAGAGCTTTGATTTGAACTCAGTTCTTATGACTCTAAATTCAGTACCTTTTCCACCAAAATATGAAGAGCTTTATGATGGAGTAGGGAAAATACTCGATTTCATCCAGGCATTGTCACTTCTTTATCCTGGGACTTTGGGGAAAAACAGTTAACCTCTCTAATTTTTAGATATTTCTCTCTGTAAAATGAAGTGATCATCCTTGGCTCTGTGCTGTTAAATATGTTTTTGCAAAACCTCTGTATTCTAATACATGGTCCATTTTTTAAAAAGTTCCTTGTGGTTCTAAGTGTTATGTATTTTCTTTAGGAGTTCCATTTAAAAAATGCTATGAGTATTCAATTTGCGATTTTACAGCAATTTGTTCAGGTCTATATTTTTGCTTTTCTTTATTTTAAATGTCAAGGCATGTGGAGCATATGATTTTAATATTCATGTTGGTTTTTTATTATTCCTTTCAGTACAATGTAATTTTTTTGTTTATTCCTTTTTAGGTTTTGAATATTTGTTTTGGGGTTTGACTAGATAACCTCTGAGATCCATTTTAACTTGCTTCTTTTAACTATGTTTCTAGACTATGATCTCTAATATCTCTTGTGACTGGTGCATAGTAAATGTTTAATACATGCTTATTGATTGTTTTTCTAACATTATATCAAAATTCTTTAGTCTTTGACCAAGTGGTAAACCTAAAGAAAACAAGATATTAGGCAAGTAGAAAAAATTAATTATGCACACATATGTATATATAACTTTCAGGGTATTTTCTGGATGTGTCAGTCCAATCTTCTATTCCTTTTTCATGTTTACTCCTAGACCTGAGCAGTGAACAAAGCAGCCTAGTAGAAAGGCTTTGCAAACCCTGAAACATCTTCAGACAACAAAGAAACAGTCTCTATACTAGACTAGTGAGGGAATAGGACAAAGATGTTTTAGGAAGATTTTAAATAACCAAAGTTGAAAAGAAAAAAAAAGGACTCTAGGGTTATTCTTCAGTTATCACTATAATTCACTTGCCCAGAACAATCTATTCCTCCTATGTTCTTATTGATCTTTTCTGATCCTTCTGCCAGAATGATCTTTCTAAAGCACAGTTCTGATTTTATTATTCACATGGTTAAAATTCTTTGATGACTCATCATTGCCCCATAGCATGAAGTCCAAACTTCTGAACTCAGTCTGCCTAAGATTGCCTCTTTAACCTTTTCTCCCCCTACTTTGTACAAACACCATTCTTCATCTAAATTGGACTGCTACAGTGTACAGTGCTACAGTCACTGTTCACTGAACATATCCTGGTTTTTCTGGCCTTCATGAATTTGTGTAAATGTTCACTACACTTTTGATCCTGTCCTTTTCTCTATTCTCCTTTATCTCTACTTGTCAAAGTCCTACTCAATCTTGAAGTTCCAACTAAAATACCACCACTTTAATGAAATTTTTCCTCATTCTCTTTGCCAGGACTGATCTTTCCTTCTTTTGAACATCTATTCCATTGTGTTTGCAGTTATTTATTCATATGGCTTATCTTTACTGCTGGAAATTAAATTTCTTGAGGACAGGGATTCCATGTTTTTTTTATATTACCTGCAGTGTTTAGTATAATGCCCGACACATAATATATGCTTAATAAATATTTATATAAGGTTGAATGAATCAAGGGACATGCTGAAATAAAGAGTATATATATATTTGCTTTTTGGAGGGCAATTGGGGTTAAGTAACTTGCCCAAGTTCATATGGCTAGGTTTTTGTTTGTGTGTGCGTTAAGTGTCTGAGGCCGGAACTGAACTCAGGTCCTTCTGACTCCAGGGTCGATGCTCTACTCACTGTGCCACCTAGCTGCCCCAAGAGTATATATTTTTTAAAAGTAGGCCAGTTTCTAAAAGTATAAGGGATGGTGATTATTTTCACAATCAGAGCTGGTGTATTGTCTACTCAGTGCATATCCTCTCCCAGGTCCAAGTCAGAATTTATAGCATGAACAGCTGGGAGATTGGTTCATGAAGAAACTGGGAAGGAGTCTCTAGGAAGAGGGCCAAGAGGAGAGGTTGCTTCTCTGAGGCTTCCTCAACTTCTGAACCTAAGCATTTCTGTAAAGTTGCCCTTTTCCAGTCAGTATATTCAAAGGACAGCCAAAACTCACTCAGGAGAGAGAGAAGGGATGGCATTCTGGTCCAGGAAGTAAAAGAAAGTAAAGGGTTCTCAGTAAGTGTGGGGATTAGCTGCAGGAGAATTTTCATTTTTACCTGTTTTTATCTTGGATTTGATTGGGCTGAGTTCAGTCTGTCTCATCTTTTCTTTAGAATTAGATAGCAGTATTAGGAATTAAAGGGTGTGTGGAAGTCCTATTTGTTGCCTTATCATAATATGGAGGTGGCAGGTTCTACTATGCAAAAAAAAAAGGCTTTGAGAATTGTTTGGGTAGTAGACTGTATCTGTTTCCTGTGAACTAATCTAGAAAATTATGGATAGATTCAAAACTATCACCAGATAATTTTTTTTGACCTTGGCAACACATCAAATAGAGAAAAACAGAAAATGGTTTTCAGTTCCACATGTCCTCTTTTAATTTTTGTAAGGATGGTGACAAGATGGTAGAAATGGGAGACAGAGGGCTCACAGCTTTTAGTTTTCTAAAAACATTAATTATCTCTTACAATAAAAGTGAAATCCTCATTCAATGATCTGAAAAAAAATCAACAAAGTACAATGATTGAGTCATGCAAACCTTGACATTCTTACTGTAAATGAAACCAGGAGACAAAAGAAATTTGCAGTAGTTGGAAGGATGTTTTACAGACTCTCCTTGGAAATGAAAATAAAGGTGTTGATGGAGTTGGTTTCATCATGTGACAGGCAACAAGAGATATCATTTCATGGGACACTGGGTCAGCTCACATAACAGTACTCTTGATAAGCATTTGTTTAAAAAAATCCATAAAACACCACCAAGATAATTGCAGTTTACGTGCCAGCATCCATGGCAGAGGATGATGAGGTAGAGAAATTCTATAAAAAAACTTGGTAAGACTTTCCAAATTAAATCAATATATACTCTCATACTTCTATACAAATGTGGGGAAGGAAATGATGCTGAAAAGTATTTTGAAAATCTTATTTAAGAGTAAGAAATAAGAGAAGCCAAAACTTTATAGTTTATGCAGAAGCCTCAAAACTATACGTTTTTCTTTAAGAAGAGGATCCAGAGGGGCTAGGCATACTGAGCACAAAATAACTTCGTATAAATGAAAGTCATTATTTCTAAAAGGAAGCAGTGGGTTATTGATGTGGGATTCATTTCCAAATCATCTATCTGTGTAGAGTTAAACTATTGACTTGTTAAAGAAAAAAAATAAAAAGCAACATCAAACTAGAAGATAGAATAAAAATGAGAAGAAATAATGTCCAACTGATGCATGTACAACCTTATTTAAAGAAGGTGTTGACATTAAAAAAGGAAGTGCATAAAAAGAATAAATTCTATCACGATTTCTTAAGGAATTCTAACACATCAAATCAGTTAGGAGGTGGGGAAGAGAAAGGGGAAGAGAAAGAGAGGCAGAGAGAGAGAGAGAGAGAGAGAGAGAGAGAATCTTAAAAAAAATCCCCTCAGCAATGGAAATGGTTGATCTTGCCAAAAGGAGAGACAACAGCCAAAAGCAACACAGGTTTAAAAAAAAGCCCTGTGGGGAGGATTATGAAAGACTGAGCAGCATTGCCTCATGAAACCTCAAGAGGCAGTAGAGAGAAATACATGTTTATATAAAACTTGGCAAAAAATCAACTGGGCCAGGTCATCTTGAGGTTACTTAAGTATGAAATTGTAAGGAAAAGAAAGAACAGATAAAAAATGAAAAAGATAAATAAAGACATTTGTAACATTTTTTTCTTCCTTTAATGACTGGATAGAGGCTGCATATGAACTCTAACATTGCTTTCCCTAAATGTATTGCACAAGGAGTTGACTTGGTTCTAATAGAAACAAAGATAGGAAGCCCAGATGAACTGTACTAAATATACACAAAGAAGATATGGGCCAAAGTTAATACAGTCTAGAGTGTACTGTGAGATTCATTCTCAAGAGCTCTAAAAGAAGGGAGGAATGCTTGGGGGGGGTGGGGCAGGAATCATACATGTATTTTTTTAGGAAAAAGCAACTGAGAAAACATTGGTAACCAACCACCTGTATGACTACTTTCTCATGTATACAAAATGTCTCCAAGAATAATCCATCTATGCATTGAGGGCTTATGTAATGAAGACCCGAGAATGGAACTGACAGACATCCTTTTGCAAATGATATGCTACAGCAGATTACATCCTAATAGTGACCCAATTTAGAAAGAGGTTTAGAGAACATAAGACTATAAGAGCCCATTGTGCTTATTGTTTGCCAAGCATAAGAAAACATTTGATTGCTATCACAAATTATTCTCTCCTCCATTATGATATCATACACCCATGTGTTAAGATCATATGTGATTTCCTTGATAGATACAATACAGATAACTGTGCTGATGCTATAATTATTAACATCAAACAATGCAAAAAAGAGGGTGACATCTCTCTACCAAATGTGTTTGCCATTATCCTGGGAGAAGATCCATTGCATAGAATCTAAATAGGAAAATTCCCTAGAGATTGTGAGGTCCTCCAGATTCTCCTGTTCACAGATGACATAATGCTGATTGCATCAGCCCCTGAAAAATTGCAGAACCTTCTAAATGAGATTTATTCTCACTTAGAAGAATTCATCCTAGCTATCCAAGTAGGAAAAATGAAATGGATGAAGAATGTCTATTTTCTAGATTATGATGTGCAGTTGGAAGGACAAAATTCAGCTCTGGTTCATCACTTATATCTCAGGCAGACACTTTGAAAAGCCAATGAGTCAGGCCCAGAACTGAATTAGTGGAGGGTAGTGGGCTGGATTGGTTTTAAAAATTGTACAATGATTTTTAACATTTTCTGATTTTCCCTTTGAAAAAGACCCTTCTTTTAATTATTAAAATTCTTCCAGTGTGACTGTGGAGCACAAAATATCAAAGTCCTCAAAAGAATTAAAGTTATAGGCCACCCAAAGGGTCCTGGGGTGAGGTGCATGGTAGGTATCAGTAGGCTGTAATATATTACATATAAAGTGCTGCCCAAGAGAAATGACTTAAAGGATGCTATCAGATTGATAGTATCTCCCCCACAAAAAGTTATATAATGAGAAAGAGGACAATAATAGATAGACAGCCTTCATGTTGCTTTGGTATATATATATATACAATGTCAAGAGTGCAAGAGAATTTTCCCTATTCTTTCTTCCTGAAACCAAAACTGAAGCAATTGAAAGAGTTATATTTGACTCTTGACAATCTAGGTTTAAATTTTGGCTTTTCCACTTGCAACAAGGGGTCTGTGAGACCTTGGGAAAATCATTTTACTTCACTAGGCCTCAGTTTAGTTATCTGTAAAATGAGGCAGTGAAGTTAAATTACTTCTAAGGTAATTTCCAACTCTAAATCTATGATTCTTTGACCCTATGTTTTATGCGTTCACTATGCATGATTTATAGAAAGACGTGGACAGAAGTATCCCCTTATGGTCACATAAGGTGAAGACGTATAGATGGGTTGAAATCTGAAATATTAGAAGGAATGCTCACATCCATGAGTTCACAGATCCAATGAAGTATGGAAATGGAAGCTAACTTCCTTGAGTACTCCACTCCTAGCAATGTGGGTACAGAGTGGGTGCTAAGTAAACTGTTGTAGTTCATAATGAAGTCAACCTCTCTAGAAGACTAGATGAGGACCATATATCCCTATGTATCCCTTCCCTACTCTCTTTCCCCTGTCCCCCAAATAGAGAACAATTCAATGTAAAGGAATATTACCCACCTTTCTGCAATAGAAGGAGAGGAAAAGAGGAAAAGTAGAGATGATGTTGGACTTAGAGGCACAAAAGATAGCCAGGGGATAAATAAACCATAGCTCCTGCAGGACAGGCCTTTATAAAATTGTGAGATGCTCAGAAGCTGACACATTCCTTATGAAACTGGGAACTTTTTACTTGCTGCCAATTTGAGAGACAGAAGTACAAATAAGACAGTAATGATCTTCCCTCCACAGACATCACATAGCCCTGGGTTTGTACCTCTCTTAGGCATATGAGGTATTATTGTGTATTCCAGTTATGTGTGTATGTGTGTGTGTGTGTGTGTGTGTGTGTGTGTGTGTGTGTTGTATCCCTCTGCTAAGTCACGAACTCCAGGATAGTAATAATTAAGCTTCATTTAACCTTAGTATCTCTCCTATCTCTTAGAACAGGGCTTTGCACATAATAGACAACAAATTTTTGTTGAAGGTAGAATTGAACTTCATTCAACAAACTTTTGTTTAAGCTTGCATTGTATGCAGAGAACCTGGCTAGGTGCTAGAGGAGGACTAAAGAAGATAGAAGATGGGTTCTAGATCTTAAGCAGATTATAGTCTAAGACAGGGGTGGGGAACTTACAATCTTGAAGCCACATATGGCTTTTTAGATCCTTGGATGTAGCCTCTTGACTAAATCCAAGTTTTATAGAACAAATCTTTTTATTAAGGGGATTTGTTCTGTGAAGTTAAGCTTCAGTCAAAGGGCTGCATTTATGTGGCTTTGAGGTTGCAGGTTCCCAACCCTTGATCTGGGAGAAAAAGGCACAAAATATGGGAACTGTAATATGTAATATTCTATAATAAGTACATTAATGATAGACAACTTGAATAGTGGATAGAGTAAATCTTGACATCAGGAAGACCTGGTTTCATGTGCTATCTCTGATATATACAGGCTGTGTGGCTAAGAGTAGACAAATCCCTCAATGTCTCAGTGGCCCAACCAACTCTTTAAGAAGATAACTTACAGAACAGATACCTGCCTATATTGAGGGAGAATTTTCTCATCCAAAGTCTCCCTACAATGAAACCATAGCTCAGTACCAAATTAAAAAAGCATTATAGAGATACAAAAGAAAATACTACATGAGTTGTGAAGAAGGATGTTATTGCCAAGGATGAAGAATTGCTAAAGCATCTTGGAGTAGGTAGCTTTTGAACTGAACTTAAATTGAATCAAAAGGATGGCTAGGAATTTGGACAGGTGAAGAGAGAAGGGATGGCATTTCAGTTATTGGGAATCACATGAGTAAAGGCACAGAGGAGGAAAACTTGTGTGCATGTAGTGGTGATGGTGGTGGTGGCAGTGGTGGTGGCAGTGGTGAGTCAGAGAATTGTCTATTTTTGCTTAAGCTAAAAGAAATATGAGATGAGGAGAGGAATATTAAATAAGGCTGGAATAATAGGTTAACATTAGACTGTTCAGTCCTTAAATGCTAGATAACTGAAGTTTTTTTTAACAGAATAGTGAATATGTATAAGGACTGATGTAAATGAAGACTATTCTGGCACAATGTTTCTAACATAGGACTTTGGGTGATGCCTTAGAGGAAAAATACTTAAGTCAGAAAGACCAGCAGATTTTGAGTAAAGATAATGAGCTCAGCTTGGGGTAAAGATAATGAATTTGGCTTTGTGTAAAATAATGCACTTGGCCTTGAGTATATTGAGTTTAAGGTGTTAATGGGGCATTGAGGTGGAGGTATATTGCAGGCAATTGGAGAGATAGTGTTGGAGATCAGAAGAAAATTTAGCATTGGAAATGTGGATCTGGGAATCTTCTACATAGAAAGTGCAGTTGAATGCAAGATGATGAATCTATTACTAAGGGAATATAGAAAAGAGAAATAATGACCCAGGGAAAACCCTAAGGAAATGTCTATATCAAAGAGTTAGTAAAAATATGAGGAACCCTTAAGGGAGACAGATCAATTATTATTAGAACTAATGGGCAACATCAGTGTTACATGATATCTAATCCAATCTAATAAACGTGTGTTAAATACCTATCATGTGCCAAGCCCTGTGCTGTGCTAAGGATACAATTAATAAAAAGAAAGCCTCTGCCTTCAAATAATTTATAATCTAAAAAAGGAGACAACACACAAAAAGTGTGTTTTTGTGGTGGTAAGGAAAGTGGTGGTAAGGGGGTAGGGAAAGATGGGACAGCAAGAGCCATGGGGGCTTCTTGTTCCATGAAGTTGAAACCAGGCAGAGCAAAGGAAGCAGAATGGAGTTAGCTGAAAAGTTCAGTTTCTGCCCTCTATATAAAGGAAGGCATTGGGAGGAATTTGACATTTAATCTTATACCCCTCTAACCAGAGGAGAAAGAAGGATAAGGGAGGTGGTGTCAATCTGGGCTCCATTTACTAACATGGTAATGAGTTTAGAAGGTCTCAGCTGAAGCCAATGGAGAAGAGAACAGCCAGTCATGGGGGAGAGGTAGGGGGTGATGGTTTACAGTGACAAAAGTGCACAAAGTTTATAATGGATGAGAATAGAAAAGAATACCATTAAAATTAGCAATTAGGGAGTCATTTGTATCCTTTGACTGATTTCAGTAGAACAGTGTAGATGGAAGCCAAATGGGAAAGTGTTGCAGAAAGAAACTAATGGATACTGGAAGAGCATTTAGTCTTCCTGCAAAATGTCAGTTTCTTGAAGGAAGGAACTATTTCCTTTTTGTCTTTGTATTCCCTCAGACCCAACACAGTGTCTAAAACATGGTAGGGATTTAAAAGTTTTATTGAGTTTAACCTAAGAGAGATGTAGATATATTTTTTGAGTAGAGGGATGCTTAAGAATGAGGAATGGAGATAGGGAGCAAAGAGAACCAGCATCGTGTGATGGACAGAATGCTTGACTTACCTTGTATTTAACTGTTTTGTAATTTTTCTCTTTGTCTTTTATTCCATATAAACTCAAATATGCACTTGTTGTCTCTTTCATTAGGATGGAAGCCCCTTGAAGGTAGAGATTATTCTATTCTTTGTAATTTTATTCCCAGAGGCTGGCCCGGGGCCTGGTCCAGGATAAATACTTAATAAACGATTGTTGATCGACTGATCTAGGGTCAGAGGACATGATTCACATACTTGTTCTGTCTCTTTGTCACCTGCGTGACCTTGGCAAAACCAGTTTCTTTATTTTTAAAATGAGGTTGTTCTACTAAGTGCCCTCTAGATCCTGTGAGTTTGTGTAAGAAAATCTCAGTCTTCTCTCTCTTTTTTTTGCTTTTTTTTGGAGGGCAATTGGGATTCATCGACTTGCCCAAGGTCACACTGCTAGTTTTTGTGTTAAGTGTCTGAGGCCAGATTTGAACTCAGGTCCTCCTGACTCCAGAATGGGTGCTCTATTCACTGTGCCACCTAGCCACTCAATCTCACTCTTCTCAATAAAGTAAGAAGCTGGTTGCAAATGTGAGGGGTGGTTGTACTTTGTGAGACTAGAGGAGAAAATGATATAAGGAATCAATAAAAGTAGAGAAGAAGGATTTTCCAAGAACAGTGAGAGTTTATCTGAGGATGTGTTCCATTAATTTGCAATGAATGAAATTAGTCAGATTTCTTAATTTAAATTGGTTTTTGAAGATCTGGCTCTACTGAATATTATGTGGAAAAATTCTATTTTAAGGGAATTTCAGGCACATGTCAGATACTTTGGCACAAAAAGGCTTCTCAGCACCACCAATTAGCCTTGATTAGCTGGGAAAACTTTGTGAAGGTCAAAGATCATTAGAATTTACAAGTCATTTGTGCAAATGTGTCTCCTCTTTTCAATGTGGCCCAGAGGAATGTAGTAGCCTGGAAATCCAAGAAGAAGTGAGGTTTTGTTTGGCTGAATCATGGACTTATATTACCTTGCCTTTTTTTTTACTTGAGTATTCTGCCATGCCCTTTAAAGGGGGGAATTATTGTATCATTCTCTGCAGACAAATAAATATATGGCCCTGTCCCACCCCTCAAAAAAGCCCACCTCCCTTTAGAACTCACTTTAGAAGATGGAATAGTTTTTCTCCCATAGAATAAACTGAGATAGAGAAAGAATCAGGATTATTAAATCAGGGATGTTGGAAGAACATTTGAAAATAGGGAGTATAAGGGAAAGAACATTTCTTTGATAATTCTGTGCTCTAAGTCCTGGCTCTGTCACTAACGCACAGTGTGGTCTTACTTAATAAACTCCAGAGGCTCTTTGTTGCCTCCAGCAGGTTTAAAAATCCCTTCTTTGACTTTGAAAGCCTTTTACAACCTGGCCTATTTGCTTTCTGGTTTCCCTATGCTTTGCTGCCCTCCACCATGGTCTAATCCAGTGACTCTGACTTTCTCATTCTTGGTAAGTGTAGCATCCCTCCATCTCCCAACACTATTGCTATTTGAGTATTGACTATCGACTTATTGACTATTACCCATGGCTAGAATGCTCTCTCTCTCCTCACTTAGTGTGAGAAGACTTATGGGTGCTCATGCTTTTTCTCCGAGACTGCATTTATCTTTGTATGTATGTCTCTCTTTAGATCGTTATCTTCTTGAATCTCTAATCTGTGAAGACCAGGAGAGGCTTTTTTTTCCCCTTTATTTTCCCTGATCACTTTACACAGGGTTTGGCACATAGGAATAGATAAAGAAATGCTTATTGATCAATTGATGTTAGGAAAATCACAACCTTTCTATTATTCAATTTCCTGACAAAATATTCAAAGTATTAAATGTGAGTGTGTTTTGAAAAGTTAAATGTAGTGAAACAATGAAGAAAATACGTTATTAAATAGGTAAAACAAGTGCTTAATTTTGTGTACAGAAAGAGGTAGGTTGTGGGGTGGCTGATTTGATGAGTCCCAGGGAATTCTTTAGCAACATGATTTAGTAAGCGAAAATTTGGTGATTCTGGGATTCTAAGATGTATGCAATATTTTGATGGAGAAAGAGTGGGTAACATGATGCATTTCTAAAATGAAATCATTCCATGGAGGTAAACCACATACAATTTATTTTCAACCACTGAAGGATGTTCTGGAGAGGTTAATAATAATACCTAAGAAAATTCTCTGAGGACTTGGGTTTAGAGCATATAGTGAGAACTGGGAAGCAAAGATCTGGATTAAGTTTTGTGGGACCTTCATTGCCCAAAACACAGGGGACCCATTTAAGTAAAGAAATCTTTCTTTCCAGAGATAATGACCTTGGATGTCCTTGGTTGGAGCCTCTTTGGGACCAAAGACTCAGGGTTCCCTGTAAAAACCTGGAAACTCATAATAAAAAGAAAAAAAAACCCTTGGAGTTTGTCCACTAGACAAAGAGCAAAGATGAAGAAATAGCAAATGCAGCCAGTTCTGGAGCATTGGCAGGTTGCTTATTAGTGATGGAAAGAAAAGGCTTATGGAAAAAGTCCTTAGTGGTGTCCAGGCATTTCCCAGAATATGATATTTGAGAACAGCCAAGGTCCATAAGACTTCTCAGTACTTTCTACCAATTCTTCTCCAGTAAGTTCCATGGGTGAAATAGGAGGGGACTGATACCAGAAGGCTTTTATAATATGTCACCTGGAAATGAGGAAGACTCTAGCCCACAACCATTCAGTGTTCTGCCTTCTCTGCCTTCTACCTACTCTAATACTTACCACTTTGTTAAATATTGTTTTACAGAGTGTGGATGAGGGATTTGTGCATTATAGATTAAGTTTGAAAATTGTGTCCAGAGGCTCTGATCCTTTAATATAATAGAGAAATATAGATAAGATCTAGTCCTATAATTTTCTCAATACAGGGATGTCCCCATCCACTAAGAATAGAGATCCTGTTTCACAATAGAAATGAGTCAAGTATTTGTTAAGCACTTTATCTGACAGGGAGGTGTTGGATGCTAGGGATAAAAGCATAAATAATGATTTTTTTTCCATCTTCACAATGAGTTTTCATTCTAAAAATTAGGGGTTTTATTTTTATTTTTTTTGTACCTTTGATTTTTCAGCAGTGTGGGGAAATTCTTAGTATGGAAACTCTTTCTGTCTACACAAATCTGTGACTTGTCTTTAACCCCTTAGTTTTAGAGAGTTGTCCAGGGCATTGAGTGCTAGAGTGATTGCTCATCATCACCCAACTATTATATGTCAAAGATAGGGCTTGAGCCCAGATCATCCTGGCTCCAATGTGATGAGGGACAGAATGGTAGAAAAGGGATAGAGCATTCTAAAAACAACACATTTTTTAGACTGCCTGTAGACATTGAAACACCTATATGAAATGTGTATTCATTCACCAATGAGTTTATATATGAAGAGAAAAACCATGCCATATCATATGGTCCATTTCCACTATAACAAAACCAAAAGACCACCTAAACAGGACAGCTTCAGCTTCTCCTCATAGAGGTAAATAATGAACTTAAAGAATTAGGCTTATCAGTTGCCCAAAGTAAAAAAGAAACATTACTTCATGGGAATCTGATCATCTTGCTTTGCATTACTCATAGTTAAAAAAAAATAGACCTATGATTTAATTGATATTGGGAGCTTCTAGTAAGAATACTCCCTCTACCAAAGCATATCAGCATCTACTCTGCAACTTATTGTGTTGAAGAATTATCTGGGAAAGTGAGAGTTGAAGTTAATTTCTGAGTCACATAGGCACCAGGTTTCAGAGGTGAGCTTTAAACCCAGATTTTGTTGATTCTGAGGCCAGCTCTCTTTTATGCAATATTGAATTTCATGATAATTATAATAAAAAAGATGAAAAAATGAAAATAGCTGTGGTTTATTTATCAACATTTTTGGCCAGGGATCAGGAAGTGGAGAAATTCTGCTTAGAATTTGAAAAGATGCTATGGGGAAAAACTCAATACAAAACCAACAAATTTTTACAAATCCTTGATATTAGATGATTTGATTTGCTAATTTGCTGATTTAATTTGTTGATTTTGGGAACATGAAAAAAAAAACCTGTTGTCAGTATATCGAAATGCTAATGATTTATGTGATTTATTTTATATCCTCTAACTTAGTTGTTTCACCTAGTTTTTTAGTTGATTCTCTTGAGTTCTTTAAATATAACATTGTATTTTCTGCAAAGTGATAATTTTTTTCCTCATTGTCTATTTATATTCCTTCAATTTATTTTTCTTTTTCTGTTGTGATAGCTAGTAATTCTAGTACAATATTGAATAATAGGAGTAATAATAGACATCCTTGCTTCACTCTGATATTATTGGGAAGGCTTCAAGTTTATCTCCATTATAAATAGTGTTTACTCTTGGTTTTAACTAGATACGACATATTTTAAGAAAGACTCCATTTGTTTCTATGTTTTCTTGTGGTTTTCTTTTTTCTTTTTGGAGGGCAATTGGGGTTAAGTGACTTGCCCAAAGTCACATGGTTAGTTTTTGTGTTAAGTGTCTGAGGTTGGATTTGAACTCAGGTCCTCCTGACTCCAGGGCCAGTACTCTATTCACTTCACCACCTAGCCTCCCTGTTTTCTTGTGTTTTTAATAGGAATGGGTGTTGTATTTTGTCAAAATTATTTTCTGCATCTATTGATATGAACATATGATTTTTGTTGTTCTTTTATTGATAATATAAATTATGCTGATAGTTGTCCTAATCCAGCCCTGCATTGCTGATATAAATCCCACCTGGTCATAGTGTATGATCTTTTTTTTAATGATCTTTTGATATATTGCTATAATCTCCTTGCTAGTATTTTATTAAATTTTTTTGCTTCAATATTCATTATGAAAATTGGTCTATAGTTTTCTTTGTCTGTTTTTGCTCTCCCTGGTTTAGGTATCAAAACCATATTTGCATCATAGGAGAAATTTGGTAGGACTTCTTTACCTGTTTTTTCAAATATTCTATATGGTACTAGGATTAATTGTTCCTTAAATATTTGGTAGAATTCACTTGTAAATCTACTTGGTCCTGGGGATTTTTTCTTAGGGAGGTCATTGAAGGCTTCGATTTCTTTTTCTAAAATGGGTTTTCTAAATATTTTATTTTCTCTTCTCTCTCTCTTTTTTGCTTTTTTGGAGGGCAATTGGGCTTAAGTAACTTGCCCAAGCACACACGTCTAGGTATTTTTTGTTTGTGTGTGTTAAGTGTCTGAGGCCAGATCTGAACTCAGGTTCTTCTGACTCCAGGGCCGGTGCTCTACTCACTGTGCCACCTAGCCGCCCCTATTTTCTCTTCTCTTGATTTGAGTCATTTTTATTTTTGTAAATATGCATCCATTTTATTTAGATTGTCAATTTTACTGGCATATATTTGGGAAAAATAACTACTAATTATTGCTTTAACTCCATCTTCCTTGGTGGTATATTCATTTCATTTTTTTTTCCATTTTTGATATTAGTAATTTAGTTTTCTTCTTTCTTTTTAAAAATCAAATTAATCAAAAGTTTATCAATTTTTCCCACAAAATTAACTTCTAGTTTTATTAATTAGGTCAATTTTTTTACTTTAAATCTTATTAATTTCCCCTTCATTTTTCAGGATTTCCATTTTGGTGTTTAATTAGGTATTTTTAATCTGTTCATTCTCTAGCTTTTTTTCTTTGTTGTTGTTGCATTCCCAATTCATTGACTGGTTCTTTCTATCTTTTATTGTCGTATACATTTAGAGATATACATTTTCCTTTAAGTACCGCTTTGACTGCATCCCACAAATTTTGGAATATTGTCTCATTGTTTTCATTCTCTTTGATGAAATTATTGTTTTTATGATCTGTTCTTTGAATCACTCATTTTTTATGTTTAAATTAGTTCCCAATTTTTAATGTATACTTTCACAGCCCTATATGGAATGCAATTTTTATTGCATTATGGTCTGAAAAGGATGAATTTAATATCTCTGCTTCCCTGAATTTGTTTGTAAGGATTTTCCCTTAATATATGATCAATTTTTGTAAAGGTACCATGTACAGCTGAGAAAAAAAAAATACTTCTTTCTATTACCATTCAGTTTTCACCAGAGGTGAAACTAACTTTTCTAAGATTCTATTCACCTCTTTGTCTTCTTTCTTATATATTTTATTGTTCTATTCTGAGGGGAAAGCTGAGGTTTCCCACTAGTGTAGTTTTACTATTTCTTCTTGTAATTAATTTAGCTTTGTCTTTTGCTATGCCACTTGGTGAACATATAGTTAGTATCAATATTAGTTCATTGTCTGTGGTTCCTTCTTAGTAAGTTGTAGTTTCCCCACTTATCCCTTTTGATCATTTCTACTTTTGCTTTTTCTTTGTATGAGATTGTGATCTCTACCCTTGCTTTTTTCACTTTTAGTTGAATCATAATAGATTCTGCTCTAGCTCCTTATTTTAATTCTCTTGAAAACAACATATTGTTGGATTTTCATTTCTAATCCATTCTGCTATCCAATTCTGTTTTATGAGTGAGTTCATTCCTTTCACATTCACAGTTATGAATACTAACTGTGTATTTCCCTTCATCCTATTTTCTTTGTTTTATACTTCTCTTTATCTTTCTATTCTGCCCCTCTTCTAAAGTCTGTTTTGCTTTTGACCACTGCTTTCTTGTATCTGGCCTCTCTTTTATTACCCTCCTGTTCGTGGGTTTTGTTTTTTGTTTCTGCCAATTGATTTCTTTTATCTGCCCTCTCTTTTATTATCCTCCCCTTTTTCTTATCCCTTCTCTTCCTACTTCCCTGTTGGGTAAGATAAATGTACATACATACATACATACACACACACACATATATATATATACATATATATAGTAATTTATGTGCATGTGTGTGTATGCGTGTGCACAAGCATGTTTATTTTTACCTCTTTGAACCAATTTAAATGTAAGTGAGGTTCAAACATTACCCAACCTCACCCCCATGCCCACTCCTACCCCTGCATTCTGCCCCTTTGTCCTCCACTGTAAAAGCTCTTCCTTGTGCATCTCTTTTATTTGAAATAATTTTTCCCATTCTTCTCCTTTCCCCCAGGGCATCCCTCTTTCTTACTTATCCAATTTTTCTTTTATATCATCCTGACATTACTGATTTTACTCCTGTGCTCTCTTTCTATGTAGAATCCTTCTAACTGCCCTACTAAAAATGATGAAGTTCTTAGAAGCTACATGTCTCATCTTCACATGTAGAAAAGTAAACAGTTTAAGCATATTAAGTCCCTTATGATTTCTCTTTCATGTTTACCTTTTCATGCTTCTCTTGACTCTTGTATTTTGAAAGCCAAATTTTCTATCCAGCTCTGGTCTTTTCATCAGGAATGACTGGAAGTCATCTATTTCATTAAATATCCATCTTTTCACCTTGTATTCAGTTTTTCTGGGTAGGTTGTTTTTGGTTATAATCTCAGCTCTTTTGCTTCCAGAATATCATATTCCAAACCCTCTGCTCCTTTAACATGGTAGCTGCTAAATTTTGTGTGAGCCTGATTGTGACTCCATGATATTTGAACAATTTTTTTTCTGGCTACTGAAGTGTTTTCCCTTTCACCTGGGAGCTCTGGAATTTGGCTATAATGTTCCTGGGAGTTTTCATTTTGGCTTTTCTTTCAGGAAATGATTGGTAGATTATCTTAATTCCTAATTTACCTTCTCATTCTAGGATATCAGAACAATTTTCCTTGATAATTTCTTGAAATATGAAATTTAGGCTCTTTCTTTGGTCACAGTTTTCACATAATCCAATAATTTCTAATTTATCTATCTTTAATGTATTTTTCAAGTCAATTGTTTTTCCAATGAGATATTTCACATTTGCTTCTATTTTTTTATGGTTTTGGCTTTGTTTTACTGTTTCTTAACATCTTATGCTGTTAGTATCTTCCACTTTCTGAATTTTAATTTTTAAAGAGATATTTTCTTCATTGACTTTTCATATCTTTTTCTTATTTGTCCACCTCTACTTTTTAAGGAGTTATTTTTGTCAGCGAATTTTTTTACCTCTTTTTCCGTTTGGCCAATTCTGTTTTTTAGGTGTTATTTTCTTCAGTATTTTTTGGTGCCTCTTTTACCAAGCTGTTGGTTGTCCTTTCATAATTTTATTTCTTTACTTTCATTTCTCTACCCAATTTTTCACCTACTGCTTTGATTTTGAAAACTATATTTTTTAGTTCTTCCAGGAATTCTTGTTGGCTTGTGTCCAATGTATATTTTTACTTTGAGACTGTGCTAATCTCTATTTTGACTTCATTGCCTGCTTCTGAGTTTATGTCTTGGTCTTCTCTGCACCATAGAAACTTTCTTATATTTCTTTTTGTTTGCTAATTTTCCACCTTCTGTCTTGATTTTGAATTTTATATTAAAGTTATGCTCTGTCCCCAGAAAGGGGGCAGGGGGAAGACATTGTTTTCAGCTTCAGACTCTTCTGCACTGCTGTCTTCAGAGTGAGTTATGGAAGTTTTCAGTGCTTGTGTGATCTGGGGAAAAATGTGATAACTACTGTTTTGGTCTACACTCTGGTCCTTACCCAGGAACGGCCCCTGATTTCTTGAGATTCCAATCAATGCTTTTTCTCAAGTTTCTATAATGCCAATATTCACAGCACCCATTGTGGCTATGAATATGCTGGTGTAGTTCTGAATTGTAAAATGTAACAGACTCTCCACATAGAAGATAGAACCAAAATATTCATTCAAATGCCAGAAAGCCAAATCAATCATAGCAACCTAGAAGTTGGTACACATAACTGATGCAGCGAACACCAACATCCCCAAGCCTTCCCTCTCTCAGGTCTTCAAAACAAAACAGGCTCCCTTAGACAAAAATGTCCTTCTCTCACTCATGCTAGCTGCTCTGCCTCTATACTGTTTGCTCCCAACTCTGCGCATGCTCTCCCCTGCTCAAGCTCCTCCTACCATGGGCTCCATGTGATTACATTTGGTCTATTAAGGGCAGGGAAGATCTTCAAATTCCCATTACCATTATAGTCTCCTGCTCCCTTAGGACTGGAATTGATAACGTTCCTCAGGGTCCTGATCCCTTGTGACTAAAAGTCTTAATGCCACTCAGGGCTTATGATCTCTCTTGACAGAAAGTACACCTCTCTACCCTTGAACTATGACCTCAAAGTGGGTTTAAGAAATGGAGTTGCCAAACAGTTGACCCTGAGGTCTCCTCCTCCTTCTTGATTGGAATTGCTCCTCTCTACTCTTGAACTATTACTGGTGTGTGGGATGACTTGTAGTGAAGTTTCCCCATTCTGAATATCATATATACATTCTTATTACTTCCTTATATTTTGTAACTAAGTTCAGTAACGTTTCCCCATATATATGTATGTAAGTCATTGTGTATTTCAAGGTAATGTAAGAGCTATTGAGTATTAATACAATTGATTGGATTAACTATTGAGACCAAATTAGAGGTGTTTTTAGTTTGGTAGGAATGGTAGTTGAAAGACAGCAAAGGGTTAAGTTTCTATAGAACTGCAAGAATTGCTGAAACAAGACTACTGATGAAAAGTACCAGACAGTAAGTAGCCTTGGGAAGAGTTGAGGCAGTAGCTTTGGGAAGAAGTTTGAGTTCCCAGTTCCCAGAGAACTCCTAGATAATACTAAAATGAAATAATGTAGATCAAAGGAGCTGGCAGCAGCAGGTGGATTTGACCAGTCAGGAAGCAGACAGCAGCTTTGGGGCACTGAGGCCCAGATAAGGACACATCTAGGTTGGACTGAAGGGGGTTCAGTATTCTGAGGTTGTTACTGCATTTGCATAGTGGACTTCATGTATTATGTATATTATCTAACAAAAGTGGAGCCTCATTAGTAATTATTAGATTAATGTTTGGGAGGGTCAAGTAACCCTTGCTTATTTAACCCAGCTTTAGCCTCTGTATGGAGGCCTCCTCTCTTTGGGCACTGTGCCAGTGACTGGACTGCCCACTTCTCTCGAGATTCTAATAAATTTTTCTACCTTCACTTTGAGAGGTCTCTGAGTGATCAATTTATTTGTGTTGGGGTCTCTGTACCCCATACACTGGGAAGTGGGTATAAGCATTGGAGCTGCCAAACAGCATCTGCTCCTACATCCAGTGCTACCACAGGGGTCCCATGTAATCTCTTTTCCAGCAGTTGCCAAGTCTCCTTACTGTCTCTGGCTTGAGAGCTCCTTAAACTCTTGATGCTTCAGTCACTGCCACATTGTCTAACCACTGGTGTTTCATCTATGTGGGTTGGGTCATCCTCCACAGCCACGTCATGAACGTCTCTTTCTGACCTTCTTATTTGTCTTGACCTGGAAGAATGTTAATTGTTAAATTTATGTTAAAATAATGGAAGCATTATTTTAAAGTTGTTTGAGGGGAACATTGAAAGATCTCCACTGAGGACTTTCCCTACTCTTCCATCTTAACTTTGCCCCCAGAACTATCCCTCTATTTCATTAATCCTTTCCCTGAAAGAAAGTAGGAAAGTGCTGGACATGGGGAGTCCTTAATATAATCACACACACAAAAAATCAAACTGACTTTATCTTAAAAGATAAGAAATTACTAGCTACAGACATGGGAGTCATTTCAGAATCAACTGTCTGTGCACAATCTCAAGTTGCTGCCTAATACACATACACACCATCACCACCATTACCACTATTGTCAACAACCCATCTTTTTATCATCAGTATTTTCTTGATGATATATGGTAGAAAATTAGGGAATGGCTCCATATTTATAAAGGATCAAAATTATGAATGACTTAAAAACCAGTGGGGAAATGCATGGTGGATATAAGTAGACCACAAGGCCATTTTGATGCTCTCTTGACAATTAATGCCAAATGTGAGCTAGGTCTGACTTGGACTAGTTTAGTGCCTCAGGTTCATGATTTTCAATTATCCTTTCCATATCTTGACTTTCCCCATCTCAGTTGCAATATAGAGTGGGTCAGCATAAGAAATTAAATGGGAATTTTGGGGTAGTTTTGCAGAAGCAGAAGATAACATGAAAAGGTCAGTGGATGCCACAGGACCTATAACCAAATGCTCAACCCAAATTTTACAGTAAGATACTGTAAACACCCCACAAAAGAAAAAGGAAAAAATTCCAACTTCTCTGTTATGAAGAGAAGGCCAAAAGATTTTGTAAGGATATTTCTGGTGGCAGGGGTGGGCTCCTAACCCCACCAGGTGGGAGGGATAACTGTGAATTAAACGAAACACTCTGAGACCCCTGATGGTTAACAAAAACTTTATTTAACATAACATGGAAAAAGATAGTTGACAAGGTTATAGCATTGATCCAGCTGGATGCAACTTCCTTCTGCGTTGCCATAGTTGTGTCAGAAGGATGTGCCACACCTGAGGAGTCAGTGACTCCCTTTTTGTTGCCTTTTCTACTTGGGCCTATGTTTAAGACTAGATCAATTGAATATTTAGTTTCAATTCCTTTTAAGGAAAATACCCTCAAAACCCAAAACGACCCAACATCTAGCATAGTGCTTGGCAATTCAACTAGACTAGCCTGTGGTGAGTTGCTGGGTATATGTTGCTCCTACACATATTTCAGTCCCTTAGCTATAGAAGCCCAAGGCATTAAATCTGTTTTTTAAGCTACTTTTCTATTGCCTCAGCCATTACTGCTTGTATTAAATTTACTCTTTGATTTAGAGCAAGAAAATTCCTTTCAACTCATTCCCCAGGTCACTCCACACAAATTCACCCTTTAGAAATTCAGTTTAGAAAGATATGAGGCACTAGATGGACCTAGTGACTTCTGTCCTCCTTTTTTCTAGCACTGAGCATGATATCCTCCCCACATACCATTATGTGTATGTACCATATGTGCAAGAAGTGGCATAAAAGAGAACATTTAAGAAATGTATATTTAGAAAAGGGAGGTGGGCCAGCAATTATAGATGAAGAGCACTGAGTTTTTGAGTCTGCACTGATACTCATGTCATGTTAAAAGCCAGAAGGAAAAGGACATGGTGAGTAGTTATTCTGTAGAGGATCCATGGTTAGATCGAGATAAGAATCATATAGTATAAGAAAGTATGAAGGGCTATGATCTGTACCAGTAAAGGCAGTACCTGCATCGATGAAAAGTTCCAAGTTTCATCAAGAAACTACTGAAGATCCTTCAAGAGTGAAGAATAGCGATTTAGATACAGATATGTCAAAGTTCATAATTGGGGGAGCTGGTTCAGATTTTTGAAAGAATTTAATCAGACCTTCTCTTTAGCCAAAGGGAGCTTTATTAATGCAAAAACATGGGGGCCTGAGACTTAGCAAGGAGCTAAACAAAGGCAATGATATAGGAAAAGGACCAGACTTTTATAGCCAGAAAGCTACACAGCCTGTAGGATGATGAAGTAATTTTAGGGTTTCTAAAGGGGGTTGGAGATTTAGGGACAGGATAAGTACAAACAAGGTGAGGAAGGTGGTTACTTTCGAGATAAGGAAAAATTGTCACGACACAGGGTGGGGAAGATGAATGACATAGGATGAGGAAGATGAATCACACAGGATGGGGAACACAGGATAAGGAGAACAAAAGCAATTATTTTGGTACAAGTTGCATGGTATTTCAAGCTAAGGGGAAGGGGCATTAAGGCACCCTCAAGTTACAGGATGGGCTAAGAATAAGCCTCAAACCCCATCAGAGGGCCTGGGAAAGTAACCCTTACTATTAACCCTTAGGGCACCTTTGTATCCACATCAGATATATATACATACATACATATAGATACATATACATGTACATACATACACACATACATAGTCTTCTCTTTTTCTAAAATAAGGTCCATATATCCCCTACATATAACACAGTTTTCTACAGTCAGTGGATGCTTAATAAATGCTTATAGAATACATGACATGGAGAGTAGAATTTTTATGCATTAACAACATATACATTTAAAATATATATTAAAAGGTGTACTAATTATGTCCCATATGCACATTTTACCCTAGTCACTTAGCTGATCAATTCTTTGTCCTGGCCTTCCTTTTCTTGAATTCTCCTCTTAATGATTCATGTATGTTAGTCTTGTTTTCTCTATCTACATTCTATTTTCTACACAGCTGCCAAAGTGATTTTCCTGAAGCACAGGTCTGACCAGGTCACTCCCCTGCTCAATACACGCTGGCAGCTCCATATTAACTCTAGAATGGGGGTTCTTAAATTTGAGGACTCAATGGACTCAATTTCAGAGGGTTAACAAACTTGGTTTGGAAAAAGTTCCACTTTTATTTTGTTGAAATTGAATGTTTCCTTTAATTATTTAAAATTACTATGCTAAGAAGAGGTCCATTAGCTTTATCAAATTGCCAGAGGAGTCCATGATACACAAAAAAGTAGTTACACAAAAAAATGATACACAAAAAACCTCTTGCTTCCTCTAGTTGATAATGAAAACTATTCACAACTGGGCCCCACCCTATTATTCCAGATTAATAATACATTGCTCCTCTTTACTTAGTCTATGATTGAGCCAAACTGGAATCACAGGATGCTCCTTTTTCAAGTCTTTTTACTGGCTGCTCCACCCACACCTGGAATGCACTTTCTCCTCATTGTCACTTCTTAGAATTCCTCATTTCCTTCAAAACTAAGCTCTAGGGCCATCTTGTATAGGAAGCCTTTGCTTATTCTTCAGTTGTTCATGTCCATCCCTCTCCAAATGACCTTATATTTACTTTGTAGGTATTTTGTATATGCTTACATATACCTGTTGTCTTCCTTGACAGAATATAAGTTTCCTGAGGGCAGGGATTCTTTCATTTTGGTCTTTGTATCCAAAGCACTTTGCATGTTGCCAGGCACATCAAGTCTCAGCTAAAACCCCATCTTCTTGTAGGCAACCACACTGGCATGCCCAGGATGGCTGCTAGCACAGGTTCTTAGATCTGCTTTACTAGGAAAGAGAGCTGTTCAAGGGGTCAACAATCTTTTAAAATTGCATTCACTAGTTCAGGGGAAAAGTCATCATCCTGAACTTCAGAGAAAATACAAGCAGAGAAATAAAAACCAACAGACTGCCTGAATCAACTATACATTTTACTATCCCTGGATTGAGAGAACCTTTACATCTGAGCAGTCAGGGAGCTCTGAATATTGTCCTTCTCAAGATCCTTCTCATAAGAAGTCCCCAAAGCAAAATACCAACTCAGAGTATATATACACTTCTCAGAGCCAGAAGGCATCACAACCCTACGGACTCAGTGCCTAATTAGAAATTAGCAAAAGGTGTGAAAGCCTTCCTACAAGCAAGCCTCCCCTAAGCAAGCTTCCCTTAATGAGCTTCACAGAGGCCTATTAATGGGTGGGGAAGATCTTAAATCCCATTAACATATACTTCTTTAAGAAGCCTTTTCTGATTCCCCTTAATACTAGTATCTTCTTTCCATTCATTATCTCAAATTTATCCTGTCTGTATCTTGTTTATACTTTGTTGTTCCAAGCATGTGGTCTTCACAGTTAGGCTTATGAGCTCCTAGACCACAGAGACTGTCTTCTGCTTTTCTTTGTACACCCAGTGCTTAGTATGGTGTCTGGCCTAAAGGAAGTGCTTAACAAATGCTTATTCACTGACTGCTGGACATAGAGGGCTCTTAGGAAGTGCCTAACTGATGGTGGGATGAATTGATGGTCAGCTACTTAAGGTTTCTTGTCAAGACACAGGCTGGTGTCAGTCCTGTGGAAACTAGATAGTACTAATAACACCTCATCTTTTTCAAAAATACTTTCTTATTGGTCCTTGTGAAGTTTCCTTGTAAATCTTTTCTAAGAGCTATACAAATACGAGTTATTTTGATCTTTACTCCCCTATTTGCTTTTCACAATACCCCCCTCCAAGGTCGGTTGGAAAAATATCAGGACCCTCATTTGACAGATGAGGAACCTGAGCCCAAGAAAGCTAATATGAATTTCTTGAGGTCATAGAGAGTGTTAGAACCAGACCTAGACTTTGAATTTCCAAAGCTTTTCTGCCACACTGTGCTTCATTCTATATTTTATGAAGTGTTTCCACTTTTGTTATATATATTTTTTAATCCTCATAATACCACTGAAGGGTAAGTGGGATAATCAGCATGACCTCCCTTTTGTTGATGATGGAAAAAAAAACAAACAAACCCATCTAGGGGTATGTGTGTAAATGGTTAATTGATTTGCACATCGTTAATTAGCAGTTAGAATTTAGATCATGCGATTCTTAGTTTATAATAAAAACCACTTTCTGTGGAGTGCTTCATACTTTACAAAATACTTTCAAATACACAAGGTATAAGATTAGGGATGATACCTGTGATTTCATTGATATAGAGAACCTGCTCTGCCAATTCAACTTAGCAATGTCTCTGAAACATCTTGGAAAGTTGCCTAAAACATCAAAAGGTTAGATAAACATGCCCAGTCATACAACTAGGGTGCCTCAGAGACAAGACTCAGGTCTTCTTGGCTCCTATGGTCGTTGTCTTCCTATGCTGGACTCCCTTTCCTCATTTGCCACATGAGGGTCCTGATGCTTTCCCTTCTTATGTACTGGCCAAGGACAGAAATAGAGCTGGTTGGTGATGGGAATTTGAACCTAGTTTTTTTGAGCTCCAAATCAGGTTCTCTCTGGTATACTATGATACTTCAGATCCCAAATAAATCTTGTGGCCTGCCAGTTTGTGTCATGAGAGTGGGGCGTCACATGTAGATGACTGTAATTTCTTACCGGATTCAACAAGATCCTAGTAAGAATGTTTGCTGTGAGAATGATGTCTCATTCATCATGTCCTCATGATTTTAGTCTAGTTTTTAAATCATGAGAAAAAAAAGGTCTAAGATGAATTAATTATTAACCTAGAAGAACATGTAATTTTATGTGACTTGATATTTAGAGGTATAGAGGCAAGATGTGGAAAGTCATTGTGGACAAATATACTAAAAGCTATACTTCAGACATCACAGTGTAGTAGACTGAGTGCTGGATATCTGGTCAAAAAGACCCGGCTTCAGTTCTTGCCTCTGATACTGTATGATTCTATCTGTGTGATCTTGGGCAGGTCACTTAACCTCTCTGTGTTTCAGTTTCCTTTACTGTAAAATGGAAAAAAATATCTGTAATATCTCCCTCATAAGGCTATTGTGAGGCTCATATGAAATCACGTATGTAAAGCCCTTTGCAAAATTCAAAGTGCTATATAAATGTCAGTTATTATTTATTATTAGTGCAGGAACAGATCAAAGGCGTTCTGTGACTTAACAGATAATCCTTCAGTATTGTTGCAACTGAAAAACTAATCACAAGGCAACTGAGTATGTGAGCAATCTCCAAATTTAGCCTGGGCTTCAGATGAAAGACCAAGTCCACTCAGTCCTATACTGGAAGACATTTCGGCTTGACATAGGGCTTGTTAGAGCTTATGCTCAATTGACATGACCTTCAAAAATTCAGAGTGACCTCTATAAAAAGATCAGGCATCAGAATGGGATTTTAGTGAGGGAAATAAGTACTGAAGTAATTTCCATTGCAACCACAGGCTTTACCAGTCAAATCAATATGCATTTATTAAATGCTTACTGTGTGCCTGGCATATAGGGGATGCATAGGGGATACAGTAAGTACTGGGGATACAAAGAAAGATAAGACATAGTAACTATCCACAAGGTGCTCACAATCTATTGGGAAAGAAAAGATGAAAGCAGATAGATGAAAGTGCATTATATAAAGGATAAACTAGAAATATTCAACAGAAGAAAGGTTCCTAGAATTGAGACTGGAAAAGGCTATTCATAGAATGTGGGATTTAAGTTGAGACTTGGAACCAGGGAAGCCAGGAGGCAGAAATGGGGAAGGAGAGTATTCCAGCCATGGGGACAGCCAGTAGAAATGTCCAGAGTCAGGAGATGGATTGTATTTAAGACAGGATATATGAGAAGCAACATGGTATAGTGGACAGAATGCTAGAGTCAGAAAAGCCTGGGGATTAACATGCATTTTGGGCACTGACTATGTCATACTTGCCAGATCAGTAAACCTTCCTCAGTCCCTGCAGAATGAGAGTAATAATATAGTTATTGAAGAGGTTACCCACTAAGAGGGTTAGGGTTCCAGGTCCTGCCGAATGAATTTGACTTAAGTCTTCTCAGCCAAAGAAAAGTAAAATTTATTAAAAGTTTGCTTGCATTAGACACAGAGTAAGGCTGTATTTGGTCATTCTATGGCACTCTCCCTCTTCTATGGCGTTCTCACTATTCTGTGGCATTCTATGGTGCTCTCACTATTCTGTGACAGGATGGGGTCTTATATACAGAAGGTTATGGGAGGAATCAAGGGGTGGTCTAGGGGAGGAGTTTGGGGAGGGTCTTCAGGAGGAGTTAATGAAGTCAATGAGTGATTAAGGGTGGGAAGCCACCTGGAGACCACAAATAATGGTGGGCTAGGCCAGTTCAAGGGTGGGAAGTCTAGTAACAGACTTGCCTCATCAAATGGGATGATTTAATCAAGAGTCCAAGGGAAGTTCCCAGAGCCTGTACCTCAAGGACTCAAGGAGAGCTCCAGAGGGCTCCCAGAGCCCTTACCTCATCAGTTATCCCTTCCACATCATGACATTCCCCATTGTTATTTCAATGTATGTTGGATAGGTATAAGAAATTAAATGAGAATTTTTTGGGAGTTTTGTGGAAGTCACAGATAGTGAAGTCCAGCAGACAACATAGAAAAGATTTAGAAACTCAGAAGTGCATAAAATAGATGTATAGTATTATGTAACACCAACCCAAATTTAAAAATAAGATATTGTAAACTCTACATAAAAGACAAAGAAAATATTCAGACTTTTTCTCTGGTACAAGAGAACGGTCAAAAAATTTTATACAGATTTTCCAGGTGGTGGGAGTGCTGAATCCCTACCCCCTTGATGTGTCTCACTAGGTTGTTGTGAGGGACAAAAGAGATAAAAAAAAGTTAGGGACAGAAACTGAATCTGTGATTTCACTGATGTAGGGAACTTCCAGGGAGAAGCTAACACAGGTCAGACTCAGCAGGAGTGGTCCTTGAAGCTGCAAGTTCCCCACCCCTGGGTCTAAACTTTCTCTGTGACACATAGCTGAGAGCTGCCTGGAGTACTTAGAGGTTAAGTGACTTGCCCAGGGTCACAAAGTCAATATGACCCCAAACTGAGATTTGAACTCACATCTTCCTGGCTCCAAGGTTAGCTCTCTCTCTCTCTCTCTCCACCCCACCATACTGCCTCACAGAACTTGATCTTTCTTTCTAGACTCTGTCAGATACCATATTGTTAAATCAGTTTTATTAGCCCAATAAATAAATATGTTTCATTACCTTTCTTCTCTTTTTGGCTTCCATTTTGTCTGTTTATCCCTCCTACTTCCACAAAACCAATCTAGCTAATGAAAAACAAGCTGTCATCTTTCCTTTTTTTTTAAAAGTACCTCACTTCTCTGCACCCCCCCTCCCAGCAGCTGCTGCATTTCCAGATGTTCATTATTGCTGTATTAGTAGAGGTTGTTAATGACGCTTAGGCTGACAGAATACAAATTGATTTTCAAAAGTTCTGCTGATTGCTTGAGTGTATTTCCTCCTATATCAGTTAAATGAAAAGGAAGCACACAGACACACAGACAGACAGACATACAAACACACCACTCCCCCACCCTAAGAAAGACAAAAGATCCAAACCACAAAACCACACAGCACATCTGGTCTTTGATCAGAGAATCTCAGAAGAGTGTGTCATCTCACATGCCAAATGCATTAAACTGTCCAGGAAAAACAGGGCTCAGTTATAATTCTCTGAGAAGTTTAAACTTGGATGGCCCAAAATAGAGCATTCCAGGCAGCTTTTCAGTTCCTGACATTTGCTTTGGCTTTTGCCCCATTGCACACCTGATGCATACATTTTTTCCTTGGAGATATGGCAGGATGTGCGTGTGTGTGTGTGTGTGTGTGTGTGTGTGTGTTTAAAGCTTCAACATTGTAGAAGGAAATCATTTTTCACTGGACTAGGTGGCCTCCCACCCCTCAGATGTTCCCATTCTAAGATAATATGATAATAGCCTTTATTTGTATAGCATTTAAGGTCTGCAAAGTGCTTATATCTCATCTGAGCTTCCCAACAAAGGTTTGAGGTAGATTCTCTCAGTGTTATTACCCACACTTTAGGGATGAGGAAACCAAAGCTTGAAAAAATGCCTCTCTCGTGGTCACATAGCCATCCACCCTTTATGCCTTCTTGCTTTACTTGTGAAAATGAGATGGCACTGGGCAGGGGGTGGGGGCGGAAATTAGGGACAGCTAGGATGTCGAGGCAAGAGAACTTTTTTTTCTTCAATCAGAAGACCTGGGTTTGAATAGTCACTTTGCCAATTACTACTTGAATAAGTTTGGGCAAGTCACTTTCCCTTTCTGGGACTCACTGTCTTTAGCTGTAGAATGATGGAGTGGGACAAGAATAATCTCCAAGGTGTCTTCTAGCTCCAACAAGGAAAGTATGGATCCTGTCATTTATGTGTCTCTGATGATGGAAATGTGTGTGTCTGGAGTGGGGGAGTGGCTGTGCTGCCCAGAAGCCTGGGGATGGTCTATATGAGTATTTCTCAAGTGCTGGGCTTTTTACAAGTGCATAAAACTTTTTATTATCCAAGAGCCTTTCTACTTAAAATCATAAAATTGTGAAGTCGAATCGTTCTCTTCTTTGTGTCTTGCTTCTTCACCCCTGGCTTTCTCCTTCCCACTGGCTGCCTGAGCCCACACTGATCCTACAGATGATGCTGAGGGGAATTGATATTTTTAGAACAAGAGAAAAAGCCAATGTGGTATAATACATAGAATGCTGAGCTTGGAGATGAACAGCCTTGGGTTCAAATGCCATTTGTGACACTTACTAGCTCTGTGGTGCCAGGCAAGTCACTTCATCTCATATTGCCATGAGAAACACCCTGGGACTTGGGCATTATATTAGTTGGATAGTGGGAAATGAAAGTTGTCCCTGCAGCAATTCCAAGTATATTTTCTTTCCCCTAAGAACCAGCGAAAATATTCAATGCTCTGGATGAATCCTTTACAGAATAAGGACATGGATGGAAATTAACCTGGAAGGGAGGATGCTGAGGAATTGTGATCAGTGCCAGTGGAGGTGATGGTGAGGGTAGTACTCCTCATATTAAAGAGATGACAGATGCATTGAAGATTGAATATCCAGAATGAGGGAAACTATAGGCCAGCTATACTTGCCCTATACTATACAAATTTATAGTATCATGTTCACTTCTGTGTACCACACTTTAGGATAGACATTGACAAATTGGAGCACTTTTAGAGGAAGGCAACAAAAAATGGAATAAGAAACAGGTCATATGATGAGGAGTTGTTGCTGTCTTCATATAATTGACTGTCATATGGGAGAGGGATTATACTTGTCCTTCTTGACCCCAGAAAACAGATCTTGGAGAAGTGTGTGGGAGTTGCAGAGAGGTTGATTTAGACCTAGTACAAGGGGGAAAAAAAACTTTCTAAAAATTAGGACTGTTCTTTTTCTCTTAAAAAAACAAAAACAAAAACAAAAAACCCAAAACCCCACAAAAACAAAACCCACAACAGCAGTTCTCAGTATAATCCTTTGTGGAGAAGATGGGTAGGACTTCTGTGAAGGTCAAAAAGCTCATAAGAAGGCCTGATTTTATCAGTATTGTGCCCACATGTGTTTTCTGCTCTGAAAAGGACAACCAAGATGTCCACATAACAAAGAGGCAATATTTTATACTCACTACCCCAAATTAATTTCATTGGTGGAGTCCAAGCCTTCAGGGAGTATGATAGTTCTCATCGCCCATATGAGCCCCAGGAGGGGTGAATGTGACACTCACCAGGATGTTGAGAGGTTGTGTCCTACCCTCATCTGCAGCAAATAAAAATTCATTTTCTTTCTTATGGGAGTCTAAATCATGGAGTCATACTGTGAGGTCCTGAGGGGAAAATGGGACTCATTGATGAGGGAGAAGATGTATATTGATTATTTGTGGACTACTATGAGACTTTTGTGTTATTTTTGCTTTTTCTATGTGGTGAAATAAAGATTGTTCTGTAACAAAAATGTGTTAACTTGTATTTTTATATGGGATCTGAGGACCCTTCTCCTCATATCCGGAAGACTTGGCATAAGCTATATTTAAACTACCTCCTGAGCTTTCCCAGGCACAATTCTGAGTAGGGGCAAAATAAGCCAAATATTATAGCTCAAATTTAGCCCCCAAGATTATTTTTGGTTCCTGTACTCTGGGAGTCCTGGGGCATGTGCACAGGTGTTACAGCAGAGAGAAAGAAAGTGTGTGATTTCGCCCTTGTCCTGAAGGAACGTGCTGGAATAACAATAATGAAACCAGCTCACATTTAATAATTGACATTTATGCAGTGTTTTAAAGTGTACAAAATGCTTTATATACACTATCTCCTTTAGTCCTCCCGGTACCCCTTCCATGAGTCTTGTTTCCTCATCTGTTACATAGAGGGGATAATAGTATCTGTATTATTTGTTGTGGGGGCAGTGAGGTGGCACAGTGGATAGAACACAGGCCTACATTCAGGGAGATCTGAGTTCAAATGTTGTCTCAGACATTTACTAGCTGTGAGCACCTAGCCTTGTTTGCCTCACTTTCCTCATCTGTAAAATGAGCTAGAGAAAGAAATGGCAAACCGTTCCAGTATCTTTGCCCAGAAAACCGCAGTAGCGTCACAGAGTCAGACATGACTAAAATGATTGAACAACAAATTATTTATTGCATATACAAAGTTACAAAGTATCAGAGGTGGGATTGAACCCATGTCTCTCCTGTTTATCACATGGAGCACTCTTTCCACCCTGTACCACATTTCTGATTTTTATATAGTGCTTTAAGGTTTGGAAAGTACTTTTCCTCAATAATATGGGTTCCTGTACTCTGAGAGTCCTAGGGCATGCAACCCAATAATATGGGTTGTGAAAATCTTTTTTTTTGGGGGGGGTAGGGTGGTTGGGGTCAAGTGACTTGCCCAAGGTCACACAGCTAATAAGTGTAAGTGTCTGAGGGTGGATTTGAACTCAAGTTCTCCTGACTCCAGGACTGGTGCTCTTTCACTGTGCCACCTAGCAGCCCCTTGGGTTGTGAAATAGTGTCTGAATTCTTGTTTAGTTGTTTTAGGTGTGATTGTGGAATTTTCCTTGCTGGGACAAAGAGTACATATAAAAACAGTAAGACTATATAGGGCAGATAGGTGGTACAGCAGATAGAATTCTGGGACTGGGGTCAGGAAGACTCATTTCCTTGAGTTCAAATATTACCTCAGAAACTTACTAGTTTGTGACCCTGGCCTAGTCACTTAACTTTGTTTGCTTCAGTTTTTTCATCTATAAAATGATGTTTTTGTTGTTTGTCCTTTGTTCTTTAAGAGAACCATGACATCAAGGAGATGATGAGATAACTTGCAGTTGACTTTGATTTCAGTGGAGGGCTGTGCAAGGTCACTAGCCTCACTTTCTCCTCCAGAGCCATCTGGGTCCCGTGGTCAGATATAGATCAGGATGACTGAAGATGGTCCCAGATGCAGTGGGGAGACCTTGGCCTTTTTAATGGAAGGTTTTTCTGAGTTCTCATTTTGACTAAGGCAACTGTTCATTCAGTGATTATGGCTAGGTAAGTTATAAGCCAAGGAATAGCTCTTTTTTACCTAATAAGAAAAAAGTCAGTGTGGGAGGGGAAGACCCTCAGGGTTTCCCACCAAAACAGAAACAATTACTATTTACATTCATTCTAAGCCAATGGGGTGGTGCTGGGACCCATTGTTGGACCAAGAAACTTGATTTCTTTTTTTGATTTCAAATTAGATTGCAAGCTGAAAATTTATAGAGAATCTACCCTAAATGTTTACATGGACTATTTGTGCCCTGTTGTGGAGCATTCCAGGCTCTTATTAGTCTGGTTAGTCACTGTCAGATGCATTGTAACTTGACTCTAAAATAGTGATGTGTCATTTTGGTTCTAGAACCAAAGACAGCAACCAACTGCTGGCCAATCAATGAAAACAAGAGTGAATTGGGTTTAAGGTATGGTCTTTAAGATAGAAATCTAGCCAATAAACCCCAAGATATCTTGCTAGGTTTCAAGTGTTAAAATGAGCTGGAAAAGGAAATGGCAAACTACTCCAGTATCTTTACCAAGAAAACCCCAAGTGGGGTCATGAAGAGTTGGACATAATTAAAAAAAATGATTGAATAAAAGGACAAGAAAAGGGCCAAAAGACCTGGGATGGTGATGGTATTAAATGATATATTATGGAGTTTGTGATGATGTATGGGCTCTGGGAGCCCTATCTAACTCCTTGAGTCCTTGAGGTACAGGCTCTGGGAACTCCCTTGGACTCTGATTAAATTGTCTCATTTGATGAGGCATTTGCATGAGGCTATAAGCCTTACATTGTGGCTGGGCCCGGATCTCTAGCCTAGTTACTAACTGCTAACTATTAACTCTAGCCTAGTTACTAGACTAGTCCTCCATTGTTCATCTACTTCCCCTTCTTGAGCCTATCAAAATATGATCCACCCTTGAACTGGCCTAGCCCACCATTGTCTGTAGTCTCCAGGTGGCTTCCCACCCTTACTCACTCATTGAAGTCATTAACTCCTCCTGAAGACCCTCCCTAAACTCCTCCCACAACCTTCTGTATATAAGACCCCATCCTGTTTTCATGTTTGTGAGAGTGCCATAGAATGACCTAGCACAGACTTACTCTGTGTCTCATACAAGCAAAGTTTTAATAAACTTTACTTTTCTTTGGCTGAGAGAAGACTCGAGTCAAACTCATTCAGCAGGACCCGGCATATTGGTATTTTGGGGTCTCCAGAGCAACCCTAACCCTCTTAGTGGGTAACCTCCTCATTTGGACTTTAGTCTGGAATCAATGGATATAAGAATTAGTATTGGGCTAAGATAATTCAGATGTTAATTGAATTAGGGGTGATGAGAGGAAGCAGGGGTTTCAAAGAAGACAGTTTGGGAGGAACTGTGTGCTCTATTTTTGTATTGGATCTGTGACTCATTAATGTAGGGAACTCCCAGTGAGAAAACTCCCTTTACTAAGGCAGGCTAGCAACTGTTATGAAGCTTATAGTCATAGTAATTCTGGGTGTCTGAGTTAAGTGATCCACCCAAGATCACAAAGTCATTGTGTAGAACATTCCCACTTTTGTATTGTTAACACCTTGTACAATTCCTTACACATAGTAAGTGTTTAATAAATTCTTGTTGAATTGCATTCATGGGACTTATAATTAATACAATAATCATATTAGAGCTATAGTGCTGAATAGAATATAACAAATGCATAAGATAGATACAAAGTGTCATATGAGCTTGGGGAAAGGAAAGATCATTTCTGTCTAGGGGAATTCAAGAAGTAAGTATTGATGAGCCTGACATTTAATCGAGGTCTTGAAAGATGGCTAAAAATGAATGCTTATGAATCCCAATGGCAAAGTGACTTCTTATATCTTAGAATGAAACATGTTTTCTTTCTCAGGGAAAGTAAAATACTGTAGTTAAAACTTGCTGACCTAATATATGGCCATCGTACAGAGTGTTGAATATAATTTGAAGAAAATTTAATTCCTTGATGGTTTAAAATCTCAAATCATCTGAAACAAATCTATTGGATAACAAGTATACGATCAATTCACAATCTGTCCTCAATCTCCACCTGCAAGATGGTTAACTTCGAAATAACATAGCCATTGGATACCTATATTCTCAGTTAGTTAGCATTTTACATCTAGCTAGTGCTTCATGAGTATTCAAAGCCCTTTCATATCCATTATTTCACTTGACCCACAAACCAATTCTGTGAGGTCAGTAGGTTTTGTTGTACTCATTTAAAAAGACAAGAAAATTGATGCTCGGAGAGCTAGATTTATCCAAACTCAAGCTTATATGACAACCCAGGCATGGAACAATAGACCAGGTCTCCAAACACTTAGTCTATCTTGGTTTTAGGAACAGTGCTGTCTGTCCCAAAAGAGCTAGAGTAGGAACTGAAATTCTGACAAATGATAATGAAACCAGCTCAAAGCCTCCACCAACAGATTCATTTGTTTGTTTCACGAACATTTATTGTCTACTTTTGTTGTTGTTGTTCAGTTGTGTCCAATTCTTCATGATTCCATTTAGGGTTTTCCTGGCAAGGATACTGGAGTGGTTTGCCATTTCCTGTTACAGCTCATTTTACAGATAAGGAAACGGAGGCAAACAGGGTTAAATGACTTGCCCAGGGTCACACAGCTAGTTGGTATCTGAGGTGGAATTTGAACTCAAGGAGATGAATGTTCCTGAGGCCCCGCTCTATTGCTTTGCCACCTAAGTGCCTGATTGCTGGCTACTATATTTCAGGCATTGTGCTAGGCCCCGGGGCCAGAAAGACCGAAAAAGTCCTCAGCTAATATTGTATTGGTGGGAGTGGGAGGCTGGGAGAGGTGGTGGAGACCACACACACACAGAAAAATAAATACAAAATCCTATGAATTTAAAGTAGATACAAAGTAACTGAAGGTGAAGAATCAAGACAGTCTTATTGTAGAAGGTGACCCAAGGTGAGCTTTGAAGAAAGTAAGGGATTCTCTCAGGTAGAACTGAGGAGAAAGCACATTCCAAGAACAGAAGACAGGTGTTGCAAAGGCATGGGGATGAGGGATGGAATATTGTTTACTAGGAACAGCGCAAAGCCTTATTTGGCCAGAATGCTGAATGATGTAAAGGATGATCATGCTCCTTAAGCCTGGAAAGGCAGGGTAGAGCCACATCATGAAGTGTATTATAAGATCCAAACAGAGGAGTTAGTTTGTACTTTGTCCTAGAGATAAGAGTGAGCAATCGGGTCTTCTTGAGTAAGGGAGTGATATGGTCAGCCTTTTGTTTCAGGAAAATCAACTTGGTAGCCATATGGGAAGTTGGATTGGGGAGGACTGGAGGCAGGGAAGCCAATTAAAAGGTAATTTCATTAGTTCAGTTGAGAGATGAAGGTCTGAACTAGAGAATGGGGTTAATTCAGCATTCTGCTTATGGTGCTTCAGGGCTGCTGGCAGATGAATTAATAAAATCAGTGAGATTTTATCCAACCTTCCTTTCCAGTATTTTCTCTCCCATCTGGGTGCCTATTTCATCTCTTAGAGGCATTAACTTTCTTTATCCTCAACTTCCTTCCCTTGATCATAAGACTATTATTAATCATGAGACTCTTGTGGGAATTTCTTAGCCTGGGTTCCATGAGAGCCCAGGGAAATAATTTCATCTACCATGAGGTCAGCAAGACTGGAGGTTAAGAAATGAGCAAAGATAGAAAGACAAAGTAAATTTATTAGTGAACTAAGGAAAACTGCTTGGGCTGGGAGAAGCTTTAGCAGTTTAGAGAACAGATAGGGCTTTTATAGCTTTTTAAACCTGCTTAGGGTATACAGCATTCTGTGGCAAAATGGAAATGGGGGGAGTGTGCAAGCCTTAGGGTCACAAGGATTGCTAAAGGTTAGGTTTGTTCCTATGAGAAATACATTTAGCTAAAGTTAATTTTGTCAGAATTCCCTGTGTTGGTAGGAAATCCAAAGACAATAGGAGCCCCTTTTAAAATAGAATCATTCTTTTTCACCTTGTTGTCAATAGGGAGGGAGGTACAGTTGTTTCATTCATCTTAGAGGCTACTCTATCTGGGGGGAAAACATGTTCTCCCGACACTTGCAGCACACAGGTTTATCTACCTCCTCTCTAAGACCATTCAGCTGGAAGGTAAGTATGTGAGTCCACTCTCCAAAAGTGACTGGCATTTTCAGCATTATCTCTAGCTATGGAGTGAGAAGCATTGTTCTTGTTAAAAGGATTTTCTTGGTCAGAAATCAAAGGAACAATTGGTGGGGAGAGGGCAGGAGGAATTTCCTAATGTAGCCCCTGAAATCATGGCAGGTAGGCAGTTGTCTTTCTTGTCCATGCATGAGGCTGACTCCCTGCTTATTATAGAGTTGAAGGAGGTACTCTAATGTTGTAGAAAGAACTCTAGATTCAGAGTTCAGATGACCTCAATTTAAATCACAGTTCTACAATTCACTTACTACTTGTGGGAACTTCAGGACAAATCACTTAAACTCAGGTTCAATTTGCTTGTTCCAGTAAAGGAGGTAGACTAGTTGATCTCCAAGGCCTCTTCTTGAAGAACCTTGTGATAGCCTCATAATGGCTTCTCCCCTCCAAATCCTTTTCCATTCCAATCCATCCTCTAAGAGCCACTGAAGTGATTTTCCTAAAGTGTAAGTCTGACCTTCTGACATTTAGCATATAATCCTCTGTCAGTTAATACCTTTCACAGGGAATGTGGCCACTGCACATGCTATAGCTTCTTGGAGGCATAGGTGAGAGTTGGGTAAAGATAGACACCAAAGGTAGATGAGCAGCCCTGGAAAGGGCTCAGCAAACACCATCACACCAAAGGTGCTAGTCCTCCTGGAACACCCCATACACCTGTCTCAGCAGTTGGGCTGAACTGGGTTGAAAGTAACCGACAGGCCTCAAATCCCTTGTGAGTTAGGGGGGCGTCTACCACAAGCATTTGAAGACTTCTCCCAGTGGAATGGGTAAATGAGAACAATTTGTTCCAGTCACCCGGAAGGCAGCTGAAGTAGGTGCTATGGAGTGCTTAGAGCTTGGTCAGATATCAAAGATGCCAAGGTCATCCATTGTATCCCGGGAGATTGCCAATCATCTTTACACTGGACTTCTGATGACTCTGGAAGAGAAAGATTGACAGCTTTGTGCAACTCTGCTTCACCTAAATCCAATTCACTTGCAAGTCAAGACATCACCTTGGGATATCATTGATTCTCTTTGAAAACAAAGAAGAAATAACAGTTATAACACCTTTTATAACCTGGCTCCTTTCTAACTTTCTAGTCTAATTACACATTACTCCCCTACACATTGTCTATGGCCCAGTTATCTGGCTTATCTGGCTTGTTGTTACACACACACACACACACACACACACACACACACACACACACACACACTCACCGTCCTCCATTTCCTGTATCCATGCCTTTGATGATTGCTTCACTTTTCCTGGAATGTACATCCTCTTCACTTCTGTCTCTTGGAATCCCTAATTTCCTTCATGACTCCTCTCAAGTGCTCCCTTTTGCAAAAGACTTTTCTTGGTTTCTCCAGATCCTAGTGCCATCCCTTTTCAGGTTGTCTTTTGTCTCCTCCATCTCTTGGCTCTGGTCATTCTCTCTGCCTGTCCCCAAAGCCCGGGACACTCTCCCACCTCTGTTCCAACTATTGATCTCCCTGAATTCCTTTAAGTTCCAACTAAAACACCACCTTTTACAGGAAGCCTTCTGCAACCCCTCTGAAATCCAGTGCCTTCTTTCTGTTAATTATTTCCCATTTATCCTTCATCAATTAGGGGAAGGGGAGGGTGGAGTTGTGCTCAACAATTGGAAGGGACTTTCAGTTTTGTCTTTCTTCGTTATTTAGAACAGCACCTGGTCCAAAATAGGCATTTAATAAATGCTTTTTGATTGATTGATTTCAATTACATATCCTATAGAGGCATATGTGATGCTCAATTTTTGTTTTTCCCAGCTCTAGCAAAGGCTTAGGGGTCAGACTCCGGAGTAAAGAGCAGAAGTTGAAAAGAAGCAGGTTTAGACTTCTTTTAACGAAACAATTCTTAATAATCTGTGCTATTTAAAAATAATCTGTACTATGCTTTAAGATGTAGTGGCTTCTCTTTTGCTCGAAGTTTTTAAGCAAAGATTTCTGGTCCAGTAAGTTATAGGGGAAATGCTTGATCCAGTATGGATAATACTAAATTGTAACAAGCTCTTTCTGATCCAGAGATCCTCTGATTCTCAGTTAACTCACAGCCTTTGTTCAGAAATTGAGGCAAACTTTGCAGCCTTTTTGAGGATTTTCCTGTTGTGATACCCTGAAGGGGTGTTTGGGGTAGTGGTGGTAAAGATAAGTGTCTCTTCCCCATTGCAGACCATACATATGACAAATTGTTCGGTTTCTTAGAAACAGATTCAGTGGTTTCTATTGACATTGAAGTTAGCGTGAATGAAACCAGATTTTGCAGACAGTGTATATTGGATTGAATGTGTTGTTTCGTTACTGATGACAAGAAGCAATATTCTTTCCCATAGTTTTTTGTCTTGGCAAACAGACCATCTTAATCTTGAATCTTTGGGAGAAGTTCCTGGAGGGGAGAAGATAGGATTTTCTCACAGTCTTCCTGGTCACACCCAGCCAGGAATAAATCCATTCCTTGTGTGAAAAGGAATGAGCATGAAGAATTCATTCAATATTTTGAGGCTGTGTCTGTGTGACTTGAAAACATCTGGAAGTGAAGTGGGGAATTCAGGCTGTCACCCCGAGGCTCTGGTTATATGGCATGCACCATCTCTGCATATGGAGACATATGGTAGTGTTGTGTGGACATAGCCTTTAATGTAGAGTTCACACGCTCATTGGCTCAACATCAGAAACGGAACAGCTACTGTGCAGTTTAACAATTAAGCCCTGGATGAAAAATAACTTAAGGCTTATTGTGCTTTATCAAAAGCAGCATGGTGCGAGGGAAAGAACCACATATTTGGAGTCAGAGATCCGGGGTTTGAATTCCAGTTCTTTCACTTCCTACTTTTGTTTAAAGTGACAACCTCTGTGGCTTTCTGTTGCTTCATCTATAGAATAAAGATATGTATATATATATATATATATATATATATATATATATATATATATATATATATATATATATATATATAAAATAACCTTGAAGGTCAGTTGACCAACTTAATAAAGAGGAGAGGAGAAATATGGATTGGATGTTTTCTCCCCTCCCCTCCCCTCCCCTCTCCTTTCCCTCTCTACCTCCCCTCCCCTCCCTACCCCTTTTTTCCTTCCTTCCTTCCTTCCTTCTTTCCTCTTTCCTTTCTCTCTTCCCCTCTTTCTTTCTTTTTTTCCTTTTTCTTTTTGGAGGGCAATTGGGGTTAAGTGACTTGCCTAAGGTCACATGGCTAGTTTTTTTGTGTTAAGTGTCTGAGGCTGGATTTGAACTCAGGTCCTCCTGACTCCAGGGCTGGTGCTCTATTCACTGCATCACCTAGCTGCTCCCCCTCTTTCTTTCTTACAAGGGAAATACTAGAACCTATTTGATGCATAGGTAGAAGAGCTACCTCCTAGAAATACTAGTGCACTGCAGATAATTAACTGTGCTCCTAGTCCCATTCTTGCAGCCATAAACCAGGTAGGTAGCCATCCAGCTATCACCTAAGTGGCAGGTAAGCCAGCCTCACTGGATTGATAAGGCAACCTGAAGGAAAGACAGGAGATAGCAAGTCAAAGCACTATCCTCTCTTTGACTACCACCTCCTCTCAAACCCCAGTGGAGACAGGTCAGCACCCTGAACCCAAGCAGCAGTGCACACCTCCAGACTCAGACAATGGATTCTGCTTCTAGCCTGGCCCTCACAGCCAGAGATGGATTTGCAAACCTAGAATTTGGACAGTGCACACTAGTACTTGAATCTGGAGATTGTTTTCTTCCATTTGTCTTTAATTTCTCATAAAGTTGACGAGATTTGACCTCTGACCTACTTCAGTAGTCCAAGTCACCAACATGATTTCCTTCTCCTTATTTGACTCAAATGCTTCTCTTTCTTCTGACTACTCACACAAAATAAGTGAGGAAGCCTAGTTTCTTCATCTGTAAAAGAGACAGTTGGACTAGATGACCTTTCAGGGTTTTCCATTTCTAGATCCATGAAGATAATAATAGCACCTACCTCCCAAGGCTGTTGGTCACATGACCTAAATGAGATCATATTTGTAAAGCACTTAGCATAATGCCTGGTACAAAGAAAGCCCTAAATAAATGCTAGTTATTGTTATTGTTATCATTCACTATGATCAAGAGGGAATGGCATCGTGCATCTTCTCTCTCCAAGCTGGGAGCCAAAAGATCCCAAAGAGACTGAAGAGACCAGATATTTCTTCCCTCCTTCATGCAGGGGGTGGACATTGATCTTCACAAATGAGGAGAGAGTCCCATACCAAAGGGTTTTGGGACTTGGATTATACTTATTTCTGTTTCTGTTATATTCTCCAGAAGAAAACAAATTCCTGGAGGGCAGGGATCATTTTAGCTGATTTTATTTTATTCTTTTTTTTCCCCAGAGCCTAGAATTAGTTGGTTGTTATTGAGTTGTGTCTGACTCCATTTGGGGATTTCTTGGCAAAGATACTATTGACTTGCCCAGGGTCACACAGCTAGTAAATGTCTGAGGCCAGATTTGAACTCAGGAAGAGTCCAGCATTCTTTCCATTATACCACCTACCTGCCCATACCTAGTTGTGTCCTACTGGAGCCAGTAGGTATTTAGTAAATGCTTGCTAAATTAATAAATGAATGAATCTAGAAAATGGGAGGAAAGGGTGAAGCCTCATGAAGGGAAGAACTGAAGGGGATGATGTAGAAAGAAAGAGGTAGTCTGGTATATTGCAAAGAATGCTGCACCAAAATCAGAAGATTTAAGTTTGAATCTGAGTTCTAATATTTAGTTAGCCATATGACCAAGTCATTGCTACTTTGAGCCTTCGTTTACAATTAAGGGATACAATAATAGGCTTTGGTTGGTTTTTTTTTTTTTTTTGTTATTTCATTTGATGTCACCGTTGAATGCTAGATTCCTAATTGTATTTTAGATGTGACTTTTTGTTATAGGTATGCATACTGATCATCACTTGAGTGTAATTTTCCTATACTATTAGTTGTTACTTTTGACTTTTTATTTAATAATTTATTATTGTTATTTTCCTAGTAATAAATATTTTTACCAATCTGTTCATCTCACCACTTTCCCCCCAGTTAGTAAATTGCAAATTGAATAATCCATGTCCAAAAACATATGTCTTTCTACATTCTATCACTTCTCTATCAAGAGGTGACTGGTATATTTTGTCTCCTTCCTTTTGGATTTATGATTTGTTACTGTATTAATCAGGTTTCTGAAGTTTTCAAAGTTGTTTTTCTCTCAAATGTTGTCATCATTATATAAATTGTTCTCCTAGTTCTGTTTACTTTGTATCAGTTCATAAAGATCTTCCCAATTTCCTCTAAATAGTCCATTTAATTGCTTCTTATAGCATGACAACTTTTATTACATTTCTATGCCAGAAGTTGCTTAACCATTCCAGTTGGGGAATACTCCCTTAATTTCTAAATTTTGACTACCATGAAAAGAATTGCTATAGTTTTGTACATAAAAGTTTTTCTTTCTTAGATTTCTTTGAAAGTATAGGCCTAATAGCGGTATTACTGTAAAGGGCCAGTACAGAGAAAAAAAAATAAAACTTGTACTACCAGTCTCATAAAGTTGCTGTGAGGAAAGTACTTTGTAAGCCCTAAAGTGTTATGTACATGTGAATTATTTTTTAGGAAGACTTCCCGGACTGAAGGATAGGAAGTGATCAATGTTAACTAGGGCACAATGGCTGGAGGAAGGCCAGTCCCTTGGCCCACTGGGTAGAGAATTGATTTAGTGATTAAGAGAGGCCACTTACCCCTTCAGTGTTGCTTTTGGACAGCATGTTCTAGACATCAAGGCCAAAGCTGCAATTACCCAGAAACTTAGGCTAGTTTCCGTATATACTATTAGAGGGAGAGAACTCAGTGCCATGGTATTAGTCAATTACTCAATACCTGGAAAATCTACACAAAAATCTGGGACAGATTCTTCTATTTATCTCAAAATGATTCTTTTTTATGGCATGATCAGTCTCTCCTGGGGAAAACAGCAGAATGTCAGAATTAATGAAACCTGCCTAGGAACAGTGAGCACATGTCTCAATGAGAAGGTGCTAGAGTTCAGCCCAGATGCAGCATATATGTCCATAAGATCTAGAATAGACTGGTTTCCTACTTCAGTGGGCAACCTTTTGATGAAACAACTATTGTATGCAATAATAACGTTAATTAGGCTTTTGTTGTATAGAACTTTAACCTATGAGGTTGGATATGCATGTGTTATTATCCTTATTTTATGTAGAAGGAAACCAAGTTCCTGTAGGTAATAATCCTGTTTTGTAGTACAGGAATCATTATCTCTATTTTGATAGTGAGGAAATTGAGGGTCTGAAAGGTTAAGTGATTTACCTGGGGACCCATAGCTAGTAAATGGATGCTTTGTACTAGGTAGTGTTTGGGGCAAAGGAGATAAAAAAAAAATAGAAGAAATGGTCCCTACTATATTCCAACAGCTTATGATTTTTTTTTGAAGAAGATGAAATACCTACATAAAAGAAGATAATGATTATTATGAGGCATTTCATGAGAAGCAAAATTATACAGTACAAATTGAAGACAAGTAAATGCAGAGGGAATATAAAGACAATCTGGGTTACTCAGTCAATGAAGGTGTCCTGGAGGAGGCAAGCTTTAAACCCTGTTTTGAAAGATATGGTAGATGCTTATTGGTAGAAAGGTTTGGGGGTGGGGGTGGGAGTGATCAGAGAAAAACAAAGAAAGATAATTAATAAAATGGAGACTTGTACAGACCCTGACTGAAGGCAGCATGGTATAATGGAAAGTTCACTGTCTCTGGGGTCTGAGGATTTGGGTTCAAATTCTGACTCTTTTGGGGCTTCTAGGTGGCACCCTGGAGACAGGAGGACCTGAGTTCAAATCCGGCCTCAGACACTTAACACAAAACTAGCTGTGTGACCTTGGGCAAGTCACTTAACCCCAATTGCCCTCCAAAAAGCAAAAAAAAAAAAAAATTCTGACTCACTACCTGTGGGATATTGGATAAGTAACTTAACCTGGGTTAACTCTGAGTCTCAGTTTCCTCAACTGTTAAATGAAAGGGTGGACTAGATGGTCTCTAAGGTCCATATATATTATAAGGTACCTAGGGGTATGATCCTATGATTTTACCAGATCAACTTATTTCATCTTTAACTTCAGAGTTTATTTGTGATATTCTTTTAGATCTTTGGGGGGAAATCTCTCAGAGGCTGAGAGGATGAAGCTAAAATAAATTTCAGACCTACAAAGTTTTCTTTTAAAATTAGCAACTCTTCTATTTGCTTAGCAGAATTTATTTTAGTTCTTTAAGGCATTCCCTACTCTTCTTTCCCTCCCCAAGTCTTTACGAATCTCAAAGGAGAGCAGATAGATCCTGGGAGTAAAGGGAGCCAATCTACTTTGACCTTAGGCTATATTCAGTCCTGGAAAGATGACAGATAACTAACTGACCTGGGAGGAGTGAATTAATATACTTTGGGCACTGCTGGGATTTCATCTGTCTGTCTCTGTGTCTGTCTGTCTCCCTGTCTGCTTGTTTCTCTCTCTCCTCCCTCTCCATCTCTGTCCCTTTTGCTTTCTGTCTCTGTTTCTTGTCTTTCTTTTCTCTGTCTCTCTATCTCTGTCTTTGTATCTCTTTATTTTCCTTCCTTCCTTCCTTCCTTCCTTCCTTCCTTCCTTCCTTCCTTCCTTCCTTCCTTCCTTCCTTCCTTCCTTCCCTCCCTCCTCCCTCCCCTTTCACCCTCTATGCCCCCTCCCAACAAATAGAAACAGAGAATCAGAATTGGGAGTAGAAAATTTAGATAGTTGCCTAGTGTGTAATACACAGGGGGACAAAAAAGAGGGATATTGTAGTTCTACTTTTTAATAAATTCAAAGATTTTAATTCCGGGAAATTTTATTCTCCCTGGAAAATAGGTATTTATTTGTTAAGCCATGTGATAGAAGGAAGACGCGAAGCTTTTGGATAGTAACCCACAGAGAGTACAATTTTCAAATCTTGCTGGGGGAGAAAAATACCTTGTCTCATCTCTGCAGGCATAGCTACAGATATATAGACACAGACACATATACACACATTTAAAGACATACACAGAAACATCGATGCAGGCACACAAAGACAAATGTAGAGACAGTAGCACTCAAGCACGCGCACACACACACACACACACACACACACACACACACACACACGCACATGCTCCCCATTCCTCCACCCTTCTCCTCCAGTCCCACTCTAGTTTATTGCCCTTGGATTTGATCACTTGGAGGAGAATAGAATACAGATCAGTTCTGAGAATGCTGTCCTGACAAGTCCTCCCCGCCCCCTAAACGAAAGCATTTGTCTGGTTTATTCTAATTTCCGTTTTAATGAGCAGAGTTTTCAGGAAAAGAAAGCAGGCAGCAATTTTCTGTAATTGTGTCCATGGCCTATCATTATGGGGCCATTTAGTATTCCTGGTGATGAATGTGAACTTGGTAACTGTTAGTGCCTGGATCTGAGCATCATTCTACTCTAAGCCCTGTTTCCTAACAAAGCCAGTATTTTTGAGACAAGCTGTCTTTGGGGTACTGGTCAAGGACAGAACCTGGAAGGTGACTACCCATCCTATAGAACAGGATTTCAAAGGGAGTCTCCTAACCCATCTCTCTGTTTCTATTCTCTCTATGCTTCCCAGTGTACTATATCCTGCTGCTACAATCTTCCTTGAACACCAATGTCAGCATACTACAGGACCTTAAAAGTCCAAACTCCTTAGCCAGCCATTCAAAACTTTCCACAATCTGATGACAGGGAGACAAAGTCTTCTCTTCCTGGATTTATGTAGTATTTTTTTTCCTCTCATGTACATGTTACATTCTAGTTTTTTTGCATATATCCTGTTCTATGACTAAGGCAATTGGATGGTGCAACGGACACAGCATTGGACCTGGCAGTCAGAGATATCTGAGTTCAAATCCAACCTTACTAGTTCTGTGACTCTGGGCAATTCAAATAGCCTCTGTTTTTTTTTGTTTTTTGTTTTTTTCAGTTTCTTCACCTGAAAAACGAGGATAATAATAGTAACTACTTCTTGGAGTTGATATGAGGATAAAATGAAATAATATAAAGTGTTTTGTAGTACTCACTATGATAACCAACCTATACATTTCTTGAAGACAAGGACCTTTTTTGAATTTATATTTTTATTCCCCACAATATCTTACAGTGGAATGATCACTGAACTGGACCAGAATTCCCACTGTCTTTAGACTTAAAGGACCTGGCTTTGAATGTTGGCTGTTCTACTTACTACTAGTGTGATTTGGTTAAGGGACTTAGCTGAGTACTACTTTCTTCAATTGCAAAGTGATAGATTGGACTAAATGGGGTCTTATATATAGTAGGTGTTCATTAATGCCCACCATCACCTAGTACAGGGATTTGTATACAATATGCATTCAGTATATATTTATGGAATTTTTTAAATAATAATATTGCTCAGTATTGGTTAAAACTAGGCTAACATCTCCCTGGGTAGTTTTCTTGCCTGGTGAAATAAAAAACACAACAACTGTCTTTTGAGTTAATATCAATAAATGAGAAATAAATATTTCAGTTCAACATGTCAGTTCTTAGCTTCTTTTTGACAGAACATCCAGGTAAATAGATTTTTCACTTTCTAGTCAGGCATTTTGGTGGTCAGTGGACCCCAAAGCACCAATAGAATGGGCATATGATTCCTTGATAAAAATAGGCCAATACTTACTATCCTATCACTTTAATCCAGTTAGGTCTTATGGATTTCAGATATTACGATGCTCTGGGACCTGTTTTATGTCTCCTTTCTCCTCATCCCCATCTCCTTTCTCTTCTCTAACACTTCTCCTCTCCCTCACCTCTGACCCCATTCACGAAAAACAGCTCATGCTTAGACTCCAAAGGTTTAAAATAGATGCTTTGTTCCACTCCTGCCTATTTTAAGGAATAGCACAAGGAAGATCTGGGATGGCTATTCTAATGACTACTTTCACTAAGGAATCAGGTCTCTAGAGTGGAGCTACTAAATCCCCTCAGGGCTCTATGGATAGCTCTGAAAGTGTGAAGATTTAATTTTAATTTTATAGATCATGAGCCCCCCATCAGCATTCTTAATTTGATTGTTAATTGATATCATTTAGTTGTTGTTCAGTTGTGTCCAACTCTTCATGACCCATTTGGGGGTTTTCTTGGCAAAGATACTATAGTGGTTTGCCATTTTCTTTTCTAGCCCATTTTACCTATGAGGAAACTGAGGCAAACAGGGTTAAGTGACTTGCCCAGGGTCACACAGCTAATACGTATTTGAGGCCAAATTTGAACTCAGGAAGATGAGTCTTCAGCACGATCACTCTATCCACTTCACACCTAGCTGCCCTAGATATCATTTAGACAGGAACACAATTAGCTTAGCTTTTATAAAGAGGTATTTGCTAAGGGGGCATAAGAACAGTCAGTAAAAATGTTCTCCTAAAAGTGTGTGACTCACTCTTCCACAAGCACATATAGAGCCCAAGGAAGAGTGGGCACATTTAGCAAAAGGATAATTCTTAGCCTCTGGTTGCCCACAGTATTTCTCTCTCTCTCTCTCTCTCTCTCTCTCTCTCTCTCTCTCTCTCTCTCTTCCCTTTCCCTCTGCCTCTCCTTTCATGGGATAGTCATGAAGTTCTTCTTAGGCATTGAATAGCTTTTCTTCTGTGCTCTTTGTAGAAATTTTCTGATTTCTACAATTAATGAGGTGTTATTCCAGCTGATCAAAGACTTTTCCAAAGTGAGTCAAAAACCTATGATTGATATGTATTCTTACCTGGTTAATGTATCAGGGTATGACATTTAAATAAATTACTTTTAGTAGAATGGGGTGATTTGATTAATTTACTCAAACAATGCCCCCCTTTTATATAAACTAAGGTAAAATCCCAGATCACTAAACCTCAGGATAGATTCTGAGATTAGTAAGGATCATCCCCAGCCATAAACACATTGGTGGCTTTGCTAACACAGTGTCACTCCTAGAGGATCATTTATCCATGACAGTACATGCAGACTAGCTACAATCTCTAACAGGCTTCTGTTCTCCAAAGGGTATGGATGACAAGACAAACCTGTCCTGAATAAGTGACCAAAACTATGCATGGTGCATGAAACCTATAAAAGAGAAGGAATGTTCAGACCAACTAAAATTGTAGGGGTGGTATTTTTTAGATTCTATGATCCTGTTAGATAGTCATAGGATTTAGAGTTGGAAGGACTATCCAGTCCACTACTATCATTTTAAGATGAGAAGACTGAGGCTCAGAAAGAGAATGACTTTCTCAATGATCTTGATACAGTTTTGCATAGCAGATAACAGATGTATTGATTCATTAGATAATTACTAACAATATTTACTGGCATTTTCAATTTTTGCTGTTGGGTCAATGGGTGGGAAACTCTTTAAACATAGCCACCCTATTAATAGCCCTATCTCTGCAATGCTCAGTGCTATCTGACAATTATGGTGAGTTGGATACTCTGTTGCTTCTATAGTGGTCAGTTGCTGAGCAAGTCCATTAGAGTGGTTATGAAATAGAACAATGCTATTGGAGACCCAATAGCATCATTTTAGTGATATTAACACCTAAGGCTCACAAAAAAGATGGAAGGTCAACCTCAGAGGAGGTGGCCAAGTAGACTGTGCCCAGATGTAGTTATCCATCTCTTCTTGACTTTCAATGAATCGGTTTCCCCAGGAAGTTCCTCAGAGACCTTTGAGCAAAGTGCCTCAATACTTTGGGTTATATGGGGATCTCAGAGGGCTGTCTGGGGTTCCTGTTTTTCATATACTTAAAACAAATGGTTAAGATGGGGAAAAAGAAAATAAGGCAGGAATAGAGAAAAAGGAAAAAAGACAGAGGTGAGTATTAAAGCAATTACTAGATATTGAATGTAGCCATTAAAATTTCTCTGTTTGCCTTATGAGAGGTATCAAATTCATGTCTTCTTATTGGATAGGCTTAGAGTATTTCAGATAATCCCACTTAGTTGTCCCAGATGAATTTTCAAAGATTGATTGTGTGTGTGTGTAATAAAGTGCTTTGTCAAACTCCAAAACTAGGGGTAGTGGTGAAGGTGAAGTCTCTTGTTTCTGTCTCTGTCTCTCTTTTTCTCTTTCTCTCTCCCTCTCTCCCTTTTCCCCCCTCCCCACTTCCTCTCTGTGTGTGGTGGAGTGGGGTAGGGTGGGGCAAGGAAATTTTTTTTCAGAGAGATCATCAGGTTTGGGAGTTATATTGTTTGCATCTTGTTATATTGACTGGGATCCCTTGAAGATGAGAGGAAAGGTATATTCCTGACCCCAAGGCAAACTTGCCTGAGGCCAGCAGGATCTATAGTAAAAGTTATAAATTCCAGAAAGTAAGTCTCTTTTCTGGGAATTGATTAGAGCTGATGTCATCTGTCAGGGTAGGACAATTTCAGATGGACCTATGATAGAGAAGGATTTTCTCTGCCAAAGGGCTCACATCTCCTGGGGAGTTCTGTGCAGAATTGGGGGAGAAAAAGGGGATGGAGTAAAGTAGGTGCTATTCTGTATAATTTTTGATCCAGTGTCACTGGGCTCCTTACTGATCTAAGAACAAGGCACTCCATATCTCACAGATAGGAATTTTCTGTGGCTGACCCCCATGCCTTATAATTTCTGCCTTCTATCTTTCCTGGCTTCCCTCAAATTCCAACTAAAATCCTCTCCTCTACAGGAAGCCTTGCCTGACTCCTTTTTTACTTTTAATTATTGCTTATTTGCTTGCTGGTTTTTTTTGTTTGTTTGTTTGTTTTTGGTCTCCCTCACTAGATAGTAAGTTTGTTGAGGGTAGGGAGAGCATTTTTCCTTTTTAAAAATTTCTGTTATTCTCAGTACCTAGCAAAGTACCTGGTACATAGTAGGCACTTAATATATGCTCACTGATCATTAATACCACCTGTAGGGAGCAGAGGTGACCTATAGGAAAAGCTAGTTGTTGAGGAGCCAGAAGGGATGTTTTCTGAATCTTAACTAGTATATAAATGGGCATACAGGTAGTATCCGATAGAATGTAAGGTCCTTGACCTCAGAGACTCTTTTTTTCTTTTTGATTTTGTATACTTTACACTAAAGCTCCTACTTACTCACTTGCATACACTTACTCATTACAAATGCTTTACAAATATTATTTCATTTGGTCCTTACAAATACCTCATAAGCTGGATATCATTATTCCGATTTTACAGATGTGGAAACTGAGGTTGAGGGGCTAAAAGGCTCATCTGGGGTCATATGGCCATTAAGTAACTATATCTGGATTAGAACTCAGGTCTTCATGTCTCCAAGGCTAGGAATGCATCCACCCTGCTATCTAGTACTCTGCAAGCACTTGTAGTCACTACAACAAGCACTTAATAAATGTTTGTGGAAGTGAAATGACTCCAAATCATTGAGACAAAAGGACCTCTGAGATGAGGATTGCTCATTGGAGGCTGTCAATATTTTTGAGTTCTATTGTGAGTGGCCTGAATAACCGAGGGTGTGGCATCAATTTTGTTTTCTTCAATAAATAATGATGAATAAATAATAAAAAAGACCCTTTGCCTTCTTTGAGCTCTGTGAACTTAATGCTTGTGTCAGGAGCTAGTCAGGACAGCACATTGGTTGGGTTATATAATGAGTTTTACAGATTTTCTGTTTGGGTGGAGGTAACTAACTAGAGAAGAGAGTTTTCCTTCCAAGTATTCCCAGGTCCTTTGTGTAATGTGAAAATGTGGGACACAAGGATTGAATAAGCATGTGCCTTGGTGAGAGTCCAGCCCTGTGCTAGGCATTAAATGTGTAAGACACAGCGTGATCTAGTTGGAAAGTCAGCTAAGACACACAAAGTAGAGCATACTACATGACTGTCAATAGAGTAATAGATGACAAGATGTATAGAACTGATGAGACTCATGGTCAGGAAGAGCTGTTTCCTGAAACTCAGAGCAGTAGGGTGGTAAGAGTTTATAGGTTTTCAAAAGTATGTACACCCTCATCTGAAAGGAAGCCAATGGAATACAGTTGTGGAATCAATGTATCCAGTACATGTTCACATGCCTCTGGAAAGCTCAATGGCATAGCTTAAAACTCTGGGTTACCATTTAATAACTCCACCCCTCTGGTTAAGTGACTGGTGCTTTTCCAAAATGGTGCTCAGTATTTCAATGAAAGAAACAGCTCTGCCTCTCAAGATGGGGGTTTCAGTGTGGGAGCTCCCCACCCTCTTTGTTGGGAAAGAGAAGTGGAAAGTAGGTTGGAAAATGGTCAGCCAGCATTTGCTGAGCCAACCACTACTGGGTTCCTCCCTGAAAATCAATTTCCTTCTGACCACACAAAGGCAGAACACCCCACACAATGGGGCCTCTTAGGGCTGAGAGAGAGAGAGAGAGAGAGAGAGAGAGAGAGAGAGAGAGAGAGAGAGAGAGAGAAAGAGATGCCAGCAAGTGATGGCACTTGATGTTTGTTCAGCTGGTTGCTCGTTAATGGCTATGGAATTGCTTCCATATACCTCAACTAGTTTATTTTTACAAGTTGGAAATGTTATTATTTATTAAGAAAACCATATAGCCCAGTGCCCAGGGTGGGAACCACCAATGATGACAGATTGCATATGGCATGTTATAGTCACAGCTTCAGCTTAATGCATAGTCTTAGCTATTCAGAAAAATCTCCATTTTAATTTCCAAGGAAAAGAGAGTTGATCCTGTTTTAGCATAACTTAGAGTCCAAATTTATACCATCCTATTAAGGAACCTTGGGACAGACTGTTCCTTAGAATGTATTGCCCACAAATTTTCAGTGGCTCCTCATTGTCCTCAGAATAAAATTCAAACCCCTCTGCTTGGCATATGAAATCCTTCAAACTTTAATGACTGACTCCCCAGCCCTATCACCCCATCCTACTCAACTTCTTACTTTCCCTTTATTATGCCTTGTATATTCTCTCTTCCTATATTTGAAAATGCACAGTCCCTGGTATGTGACTGGCCCTTAATACAGGCTTATTGATTAATTGGTGTTCCTACCTAGAATGCCCCCAATCCTTTTTTAATGCTACTTTTCCTTTCATTTTAATTCTACATTTGCCTAGATGGGTCCAAGAAGAACAAAATGAATGAAATAGGTCTACTGTTTGGGGGATAAATAGGGACAATGATAATGAATGATAAAAGGAAAGCAGAACTTTTAGGACACTTAAGGCCCTTCCAGCATTTTAATTCTGTACTTCTGTGATTCTGTGAAGAACTCAACTCCTGTTTGGTTTTACCTATCAAGGAAAAGGGGGCAGGGAAGGGAAGGAAAGGGAAGAGAACTTCCTTTATTTAGCATCTACTGTGTGTCTTATCTCACTTGATCTGTACAAATATGGCTAGAGGAATTGAAACCTAAGACCAGTGAAGAAAAAGCAAGAGAACACCTAGTTGCCATAAATGGATTCAGTTTAAACTGTTGAACTGCAAGGTAACTATGAGAGCAACCTGATTTGGCAGCAAAAAAAAAAAAAAGTCGGCTAGTCCCAAACAGTTCATTTTATTAATGAGAAAACAGTCCCAGAGAAGGTAACTGACTTGTTCAAGGTCACACTTGTTAACTTAGTTTTCCAACTGGTCTCTCCTATAGTATATGCATGTACAATCTTACATGGAGAATAAGAAAAGTTGAGAAATTGTTGTCTCACTATTGCACCTCTGTAAAATACAATAGTCAAGTATGCAATTTTGCTCTTGCCTTGGGCTCCAGTGACTCCTCCTTTTCCTCAGCTACAGTTGGCAAGACTACCCTGTCACACACATCTCATTTCTCAGCATCTTTCTGAGGATGAGGAAGACTTAAGTCTTGAGATGCTTTCTTTGGAATCCAGTCTTAGTGCTGTTCTATAGAGATTTACTTAATTTAATCATTCTTTTGTAAAACAAAGTTTTTCATAGCAGATGTAGCAGAAAGACCATCAGCCTGGGAGTGAGGAAGCCTAGACTCATAGAATGATGGGTGTCAGAGTAGGAAGGGACCTTTGAGATCAGCAAGCCTAAGCCAACTATTATACAGACAAGATAACTGAAGACCAGAAAATAAACTGATGTGCCAAGTGTCTCACTGAGAACAGAGATGGGAATCAAACCCTATCTTCTGGCTCTGAATGTTATATTCTTCCTGCCGAATCATGCTGTTAGTTACTGTTTCACTGGGAATTCAACTAAGTGACTATGAGTAAGCTCCTTCCTCTTTTTGGATTTCAAGTTCTTCATTTGTAAAATAAAGAGGTTATATTCTTTGGCCCCTAAAGTCCTTTTAAGATCTTGTGTTACACGAACTTGTGCGATTCTATGTCTGAACCTTCTTCACCCCAGCCCTGAAGTGAATCTTACATATTTTTTACACTCATGTTTATCATCACTCTTTTCTCTCAGTGGCCCCTGAACTCAAAATCAAGTGTACTGGCTAGAGATTGGTGGATTTACTTGACTATGCTACCATGGAAAGACCTCTTAGGATGCCCAGTTCCCAGTGCCTAGTGCAATTCCTTCCACCTAGAAATGCGTGGATAGATGAATGAATGGACAAATGGAAAAAGAATCTTAACTACAGAAGAAGATTCTGTCTGCTGACAGCCTTCATCCCCTGCTGACTTAGTTTAGCTTTGTAGAAGGTGGGTGATGTTGATACTTGCGATTTAAAAAAATGTACCCAGATCTCAATAAACCAGAATAGAACACTCCATAAGATGCACTAGAAGAAGGTCTTTTCAGTTCATCTTTTGAGACTCACTGACAGCAAAAGAGATTTTAAGCTACAATTACTGACTTTCCCATCACATTTCTGAATGCTTTGCTCCTAATCAGAAGAGAGTAGGTGATTCAACTGCCAAAAATATGCTTAGGTAAGATAAATGTGTGCTATCATCCTTTGTATGTAACAAATGTCAGAGAAATAATTCCAGGTGTCAGAACAAATGAGCTGAACCTGACCTGGGATTGATTACTGAATTGATCAGAGGAAGGGAAGATGCTCTAGGGTGAGGGAACTGGGCTGTTTGGGGGATGGGCAATGACCTCTTTAGGGAGCTAATAGATAACATACTGTGATGATGGCAAATGAGATAGTTATTACTTACTGAATACATATAACACTTTCTTCCTCAGGGTTCCCAAGGACTAAAGAGGTTGAACAAAACATAGAAATACATGTGTGTATAGAGAAGATAGATTCTTCTGTTTTATTTATTGAGAGCCAAATTATATAGGTATATTCATGCATAATATATAATCACATATAAGCCACATCCAAAGTATGTGAATATGCCTGGATTACTTGGTTCTAAATTTTCTTCTATAAATCCATTTGTATTCATTTTGCTCTCTCTGCCTTTCCCTTTATCTCTCCCTCTATCTCTCCCCCTCACAGATCTGTCTATCTATACACACATAGATATATATGTATAAATAGATAGATATAGATATATAATGACAGTAATCATAAATCAACCCCCCCCCCATACCTTAGCTGGATGCAGCATGCATGGAGCTGAGCTGGGTTCCTCTCATTACTTTTGGTGACATTTATATCTTTATCAATATCAATATTTCTATCTGAATCTATAGAGTATAAATATATCTGGATTTATTGAAGGACATAGAAGATTTATACAGAATGAGGAAATATGGATGGGGGATGGTTGGTATCTGTGCTAGTACAGACAACAGCTATTTTGATGAACTCCTTCATGCTATCAATCTTATACATGTTTGTATTATATATATATGTATACATACATACATACATATATATATGAAACAACACCAACATTATAAATTTTGAATACATATATACACATATACATACATATACAGAAAGGGTTACACTGGTAGTTCTTAAATATTAAAAGATGTCAAGGTCTATAAAGCATTGGATATATCCTCTATAGAGGATTTATGGGACTCATGGACAACAATTTATGTGAAGATGAGAAAGCATGAATGGTTTTTGTCTATATTAGTGAAATGAACATTCATATTGATGAGATCATGGCTCAAGGCTCCCTTAATGTATAGAAGATGTGATGCACAATTTCAATAGCACCAATCTATTTAAACAATGAATAACTTTGAAATGTAGGAAATAGATGACAGTAAAGATATGTCTCTGATATTATCAGCCCTTAGAGGAGTTAAGCCAATGTATAGCATTTGCTATAAGAAAGATGTCTTCCCCCTCCTCTATCAAGTTCCAGAAACTGCTTTACCTATAGGGTGCTCAATCTCCTTGCTAGGTAGAGGAATATGGCAACTAAGGCTGGTTTAGAGTTAGAGATTAAGACTAATTTAGAGAGTAGCTTATTTACAGAAGAAAATGACTAAAGATTAAGAATAATATTGCTTCATAAGGCAACAAAAAACAATAAAAAGAAAGATGAGCCTGCAGAAAACCTGACATGAGATCTGTCTAAACTGGATCATCCTCAAAACATTTATAGAAGGCACAAGGAAGACAACAAATGGATGAAAAATGTTACCAATTTTCCAGCATCTCTATAACAATCTATTTTTATTACCCATGGCAGTGGAACCATCAAGATTTGAACTCTAACTACTTGGCATCCAAAGTATTTTATGAAAAAAGATGAAATGTGGAAGAATGCCTGGATTTTTTAAACCAAATTTATACTGAAGGAATCCATGCAATGTAGTCAGTAATCAATTTTTCAGATATCTCAAAGAAGGAAATATGACAAATGAGGAAAGAGTCCCATACCAATGGACTTTGGAACTGAGGTTACACTATATATATATATATATATATATATATATATATATATATATATATATATACATATATATATATGTAGCATTTATTACATATATACATGCATATATATACACACACATATATAAGAAGTGCATATATACAAGCAAGTATTTACACTCATCCATGTATGTGTGTGTTTCTTAATAAATGCTTCTTAACTCTTTTTTATGCATAGCATCCCTTTCCACTTTTTGAAAGCTCCAATGTTTATGAAGTTTTCCGTCACATGGAGCTATAATTTGCCACTAATTGTCTCTAGATAGGAAACATATTAAACACAAAGACCTTGTCTTATGAAATGATATTTTTCTTACAGACTATAAACTCCTTAAGGTTATGAATCAGGACTTGTTCTTATTTTACATAATAATAAAATCTCAGAGTTGCAAGGGAGCTGTATGTGAACACAACAGCAGCTGGGCAGTTGGCAGTATGTTCGGGGGTTGATAGTCCAGGGCAGGATTTCTTAAACTTTTTCAACTCGCGACCCCTTTCTGTGTTTTGGCAGTATTCGTTGGCATTATGTGGTGGGAGGTATGTGCTATACAAAAAGTACTTGCTTTTTGTTCAGAACCAAGGTTGCAGTGAAGTTGCATGATGAACCACAGACAAGTCCTGCCAGAAACACCTTGGATCCATTATGTTTAATTTTGAATAAATTTTTGGTCATCGTGCATTCAAAAACTTTTTACCATTGCCAATTTATTAAGACCCTACATGGGGTCATGACCCACAGTTTAAGAAGTGTTGGTCTAGGGAAGAGTGAAAGAATTCATTGAATCATGGTCTAGGGTCATTTAAGTAAAGTGAGTTAGGTTAGTTTACACTTACTCACTAGAAAAATTAGAAGGAATAGCTGAAAGATTTGGGTTATACGTAAATAATAAGTGCTCTGCATGAGTGCTTAAAATTTGTTTTTTGGGAATATATGATTGGAAAAGGAGTGGGGCTCTAAAGGCAGAGGAAAGATCACTGAATTGAGAATTAGAGAACCTGAATTTGAATTCTGGGGATATTATTATGTTATCTATTTATATGATCACAGGCAACACATTTTAACCTCTCTGGACCTCACATTTTTTGTTTGTTTGTTTTTTTCTTCTGTAAAATGAGGGGATTTAATTAGATGACTTATTAAATCTTTTCCAGTTATAAATTGTGGGATCATAGATTTAGAGTTGGAAAAGATGTTAGAGGCCATCTGATCAAAACTGTATCATTTTTATAGATGGTGTTAGACAAACTGAGCAAAGTTGAATGACTTGCCCATGGTCACAGAGCTAGAAAATTTCAGAGGCAGAATTCAAAACCAGATCTTCCTGACTCTTAAGTAAAATATTTTAATCATTATACCATATAGCCTATCCATCTCTCCTATGTGGCAAAGAGAGACAACAGGTAGACAACCTGACTGCTTGTAACATTTTGAGCGAATTCTCTGTGATGATACATGACAAGGCAGGGAGACAAATTGACCCATGATAAAAAGGCATGGATATGTGGCTGTAGCAGCAAGCACCCCAACATCCCCAGGGTGGCTGCCAACACAGGTTCTTAGATCTGCTTTTCAAAAGGAAAGCAACTCAAAATGGGTTAACAAGCTTACTTTAATAAAAAAAAAACATATATTACCTTGTTCAGGGGGAAAAGGTCAGCACCCCAAACTTCAGAGTATACAGACAGATCAAACAGACAGGCTTCCAAACTGTCCAACCATTATATCAATACCAAACAGTTACCAGAGAGGGAAGCATCAACATCTGGGTTTTCAAAGCCGGGAGGGCTCTCAATGGCTGCCCAGAGTCTCATCTGGTCAAATCACACAACACTTCTCAAAGTGAGCCCCAAAGCAAAGCCTCAAATCAGGGATTATATAGTCTCCTGGCTCAGAGAATGTAACCACCCTCTTGACCCACTGCCCAGTCACACAGCATCAAGGTGTGGTCATTCCTGAAAACCAAGCCTCCTACCACAGGCTCCATGTGACCACATTCAGCCTATTAGGGGGCAGAGTATACTTTCAAATTAAAGAAGGTTCTCAGAGTCACTTAAGTCAATCAGAGTCTCCTAAGCCAATCAAAGGGCCTAGGGGCAGGGAAGATCTTCAAATCTGCATTTCCATTACAGTGGCAAAACAAATCAGTAGAGGAAATGGCCACATTGAGAAAATTATAACTCCACAATTTGGAGATGGACTTCTGTAAAGAGGGAGGTTATAGGGGCGACTAGGTGGCACAGTGAGTAGAGCACCTGCCCTGGAGTCAGGAGGACCTGAGTTTGGATCCGGTCTCAGACACTTAGCACACACACACACACACACACACACACACACACACACACACACACACAATTGTGTGACCTTGGGCAAGTCACTTAACCCCAATTGCAGTCCAAAAAAAAAAGAAAAAAAAGAAGGTTATAGAGGCTGTTTCTCTGCATGTAATCTCTCTGGGAGAGTTTACATAAAGTATCCTTGGAGACAGAGCAGTGGACTTTCAGACCTTGGAGGTTTTAAGTATATGCCTTGTTGTGCCTCTCACCCTTTGGGAATGAGATCATTCCAAAGGCATCCAACGTCTCAGGGCATAAGGGTATCATTTAGTACACCATAAGAGTAATATATTAAATAAATTCTACTAGCTAGAAAAGGTTAATGTGGTTATTTTAATTAAAACTGATGATTTAGTGACAAGTTTTACTAAAATGTCTTTATAAAACTTTATTTCTTAATAAAGGTTAGAAAAGGTTAAACAAAGGAATTAGCAACTAGGAGATGCTAGTCTGAGATGCTGAAGGGGAGGGAGGTGGTGAATGTATAATGTTTTCCCACTAATGAGCAAAAGAAAGGAGAAGCAAATCACATCTTAATTAGTCTTCTTAGATCAGATTTGGCTCTTCCATCTGACTTATTTTCATTGAGACATTTTTGAGGCAAGGCTTCTTGGAGGGGCAGAGGAAGCCAAGAATTTTTTTTCTGAGTGTCTCATTGTTACTAAGTTTATTATATTGAGAAGGTGACTTTGAATTCTTGGAAGTTATTCCAGTGGAGCACAATCTGTCAGAGATCCTATCAAGTTGATAAGGTACAGGTCTAGTGATAGACCAAACATTTGTTGTTTAAAGATTAGGTTAGCTAAATATGGAGAAATACTCCCAGGGGATAATTTCATTCATTCATTCATTCATTTATTTGTTTGTTTGTTTATTTATTTATTTATTCATTCATTTACTCATTTATTCATTCATTCAGTTATTCATTCATTCATTCATTTGTTTGTTTGTTTGTTTATTTATTTATTCCAGAATGAGGAAATTCATCCATCAACGTATCAGAGAGTAAACTTTCCTCTTTTCAGACTTCCAATAAAGAAAAAAAAATCAGGTGATGCTAAGTTTCAAACAACTTTTTTCTTTTTCCTTCTAGGAAGACCATCATTTGCAGATAAACTGAGATGTGGACAAGTAAATATTTGAAATTTAGAGATGAATGCTAAATTTGTTAGGATATTCTGGTAGAATCGATTGAATTAACCTCATGTTTCAAATTGAGGAATACAGTTTGAGTTGGCAGTGATAGAAGGTAAGTACTACTTCATGAACCGTTCCTTGGCTAACCCAGCCCTCAACCTCTCCAGGCTCTGAATCCCTAGTGCATTGTTGATTTAGGATTTAGTTGTTCCTTAAATATTCCATGTGTTTATATTGTGGTTTCCTAACTAAATGTAAAACTCTCTCAAGGATAGCACTTTGCCTTATCCTTCTTTTGTATTTCCCATACTACCAAGCAGAGGTCTAGATCTAAATAAAACCAGATTTAATTCAATCGAACAATTCAAGCAACATTTGTTAAACACTTACGATATGCCACTCACTATAGTATGTGCTGGGTATATAAAATCAAAATAGTTTATCCTTTTAAGGATCTTAAGTTCTGGGTGGGGAAAGGGATTATAAACTCCACAAAGACAGGTATTTTATTAACCTTTGTGTCCTAACCACACAGTTCCATGCATGGAATGTTGAGTTGAATCAAATAAAATATGATTCATCAATACTTATTGAAGGACTGATTTATGTACTAACTTGATTGGTTTTTAATCATAGGAAACTCATATAGCTTTTTAAAACACAGAACGGTATATTCTTAGGTGATTAAGAAGAGTAAAAATATCAGGGACTCTCCTTATGATTATGTACTTACACCATGACTCAAAGATCTTTGAGGACAGGAAATACATTTTAGCCTCTTGATCCCATTGTCTGTCTTCTCACCTAAAGCCTACAGAACTGGGCATGTATTAGGTACCAAAGAATGACTTGTTGACAAGTGTGAAAGAAATGGCACAAGTAAGGCATTACTTTAGAATCCTAAGCTTTACTTTACAATCCTAGGCAAAGATTGTCTTACTTATATTTCCCAAAGTGCTTCACATATAATGGTAGTTAATTAATATGTGATGAATGAATATTGAGTAAAAGTGTACTTGTACCCTGAGGATGGAGATTCCCAACAATTCTTTTATTAAGTGAGTTATTACTAGTGGCTTTGAGCTTTACAGTTAGGTTTCTGAGATCCAGAGGAGACAGGAAGTGTTAGAGGAAGAAGTACAAAGGTGTCAGAATGTTCATTATTATATTGTAGTGGGAGAAATACTTTAAAGGGCTCTGAAAAACATCTTTTTCATTTGAGGATGATTATTAGTAGACTTTAAACATCTTCTTATCATAAATAAAATGAATAATTTATTAATAATCAAAACCACACAGGTAATGAAGGTCTTCCTTTTTGTTACATTTAATAAAGAGTGCAAGAACAAGTGACAGCTGAAAGGGTCAAGAGGGCATTTTGGTATTAAAAAAATGAGACATTTTTGCTGACTTTTCTTTGTTTCTTAATTTAACATGTTTTTTTTTAATGTTTCTTTGTAAAATTCTCCATAATTCATGGTAGACCTTTGCACTGAGAAGCCATTAGAGAACATAAATGATGGTAACAAAGTAAGGAAAAGAAAGTGACGTTAATTTCATTAAAATTTTTTATTTATGCCTTTTGTTTGTATAGTCATTTCTGACTATATCTTTCCTTGCCTGCCACCTCAGGACTGAACTCTTCCTTGTAACAAAGAAAGAGTTATATAAAAATAGCTAACGTAATAATGATGTCTGGCAATGCATGTGAAAATAAGTTCTGGTAGTTCCCAGTCCTCTACTGGGAAGAGAAAGATAATGTTTTATTTTTTATTATTAAGGATCATTATTGTTTTTTCAAAAGTCTAGTCTTTTCATCTACTTTGTTGTAATTAATCTATATCTATATCTATATTATTCTTTTGGTTGTCTTCATGCAACAAGTATCAATTAATAGAATCTTCCTTTATATTTTTGGATTCCTCATATTTTTCTTTTCTTGCTGCATATTAATATTTAATTATGTCCATATGCTACATTTTGTCTGTCTCCCATGTGAGGGGTATCTACTTTTGTTTCTAGTTCCCTGTTACCATAAAAAGTATTACTAGAAATACTTGGTTATATTAAATTTTTATTTTTGTCTTTGACCTCGTTTGAGAGGTCAATGTCCAAAAGTGGGATTGCTGAGCCAAGTAATGTAAATAGTTTGTTCACCTTTCTTGCATAATTCTAAATTATCTAAAATGGTCGATCCAATTCAGAGCTCTGTCAACAGGATATTAGAGGATCCATCTTCCCATAGTCCTTCCCATATGGACTCTTTTCCTTTTCAAAATAATTTTTTTGCCAGTTTGCAAAATGTTAAATGAGAACTCAGAGGTATTTTAATTTACAAATTTCTCTTTTTCTTATAAATAATATTTTATTTTTTCCAATTATATATAAAGATAATTTAACATTAATTTTTTAAAATTAAATTTTGAGTTTCAAATTTTCTCCCTCTCTTCACTCCTCCTTCCTCTCCTCCCTAAGATGGCAAACAATTTGATATAGGTTACATATATGTAAAACATATTTCCATATTAATCATGTTATGAAAGGAAAAAAAACAGAATGAAAGGAAAAAACCTCTGAAAAAAATGAAGTGAAATTAGTATGCTTCAATTTGCATTCAGACTCCATCATCTCTGGATAGCATTTTCCATTATGAATCTTGTGGAATTGTCTTGGATCATTGGATTGCTAAGAAGAGCTAAGTCAATCATAGTTAATCATTGTGTAGTGTTTCTGATATTGTATATAATGTTCTGGTTCTGCTCATTTCCTTTTTTATCAGTTCATGTAAGTCCAGGTTTTTCTAAAATCTGCCTACTTGTCATTTCTTATAGCATAATACTATTTCATTGCATGCATATACTAAATCTTGTTCATCCACTCCCCAATTGATGGGCATCCCCTCAATTTCCAATTCTTTGCCACAACAAAAAGAGTTGCTATAACTATTTTGTACATGTAGGTCATTTTCTCTTTTTTAATGACTTCTTTGGGATGTAGATCTAGTAGTAGTATTGTTAGATCAAAGGATATGCACAATTTGATTAACATATTTCTTATAAATTGGGATTTGGAGTATGTTTTTTGTGTACACAATTCTTTTAAAGAGGATCTCCTTTGGCCATTTACCTTTTGGGGAATATAGCCCTTAATCTTATACATTTATATTAGCTCTCTATATCTTATAGAACTTTTATCTTGTTCCTTGTATATATCACTTTTATCAATATTTGATAAAACATAATTTTATTCAATCAGCAGCTCTTCTTACTTTGTTTAAATTGATTTTTTGTGTAAATACTTTATATAATTGAAATTGTTTGTTTTATCTTTAATGGCCACTTCTCTTCTTTCATACAGATAAGAATTATTCCCTTAGCCACAATTGGGAAAGGTACCTTTTTCCTTTCTTTTACCATTTTTTTAAAAGATGTAACCATTAATAAATATTTAGGTCATTTTTAGTTTATTATGTTATATGGTATAAGTGCTGGTTTAAACCATATTTCTACCAAGTTTCTCAATTTTTCCAGAAGTTCTTATTTAACTTATTTACTTATTTAACATAAGTAGCTTTTTGGAACAGCCAAGGGGCGCAGTGAATAGAGCACTAGCCCTGGAGTCAGGAGGACCTGAGTTCAAATATGGCCTCAGACACTTAACACTTAGCTGTGTGACCTTGGACAAGTCATTTAACCTTAAATGCCCTACCCTTTCCCCCCCAAAAAGCAAAAAAATTTTTTTTTAAAAAAATATAGCTTTCCCCCTTTATGTTTAGGGTTTTATCAAACACTAGACTACTGTCTTTTATTGCATCTTATTTCTTACTTATCTATTCTTATTCCATTAAACTACTTTTCTAATTCTTACCCCATCCCAAATAGTTATGAAGATTACATAAATACTTAAATTGAATGGGGTTTATTTCAATTTGAATGTTCTCTCCAGTTACTTTGTAGTAACCCATCTATATCTTCTCATCCTAAGTAACTCTTATCAATGTCCTTCTATAAATTCAATATAGAGATGACAACCTACTTCTCTTTGTCCTACCATCATGAAAATAACAATATAATATTTGAGTCGCCCAACTAGCAACACTCATCTCATATCCCATTTAACATTTTTTGTACCATATATTTCCTGGATGACATACTTCTCTGAAATATCTCACTGGTTAAATGTTAGAGGCTGCTTACACCCACAATGCACCTCTCCATTGGCCTTTTTGTGATTCTCATAATATTCATTTAAAATGTTTTGGAAATTGCTGTATTCCATATTTTATAGACATATTATAATTTTGGTAGAATTATATTTTTACAGTAAATTTTATTAATATTTTTACTATTATATGGCCTAAGTTTCTCTCACTGTCCTCCTTTCTTCCTTCCAAAGAACCATTCCATATCACAAAGAACAAATCAAAACATGGGGGAAACAGTCTGAAAATATAAGCAGTGTTCTACACTCATGGACCTCCCACTTTTGCAAAGGCATAGGGGGATTTGTCTTTTAATATCTCTTCTTTTGATCTTCTTTGCTCTTTGCAATTCTGCAAAATTCACTTTCAATTTTCTTGTAGTGGTTCTTCCCATTTCCATTATAGTAGTCACCACTTATGTTGTTCTCTTGTCTCTGCTTATTTCACTTTGCATTAGTTTGTGTAAGTATTCCCATGCTTCTCTGTATTCATCATCATTGTTTCTTTTTTTTTTTTTTTTTCAAAGCAATTGGGGTTAAGTAACTTGCTCAAGGTTACATGGCTAGTCATTATTTATGCATGCGTGGGTGCTCATTTTCTGAGGCCGGATCTGATCTCGGGTCATCCAAACTCCGAGGCCGGCACTCTTACTCACTGCTCCACCTAGTCGCCCCTTTAGGGCAATTGGGGTTAAGTAACTTGCCCAAGGTTACACGGCTAGGTTTTTTTTGTGCGGATTAGGTGTCGGAGGCCGGCTCCGAACTCAGGTCCTTCTGATTCCAGGGCCGGCGCTCTATTCACTGCGCCACCTAGCCGCCCCAATCATCATCATCATTGTTTCTTAGAGCACAATAACATGCCATTCCATTGACCTACCACAATTTGTTTATCAATTTATCAATCATTGGGCATCTATATTGTTTGCAATTTCTTTGCAATCTGACAGAATATTGTTTTTAAAAAGATAGGGCTTTGTTTCTGAAAAAAAAAAGATGGAAGTCATTAAATGGAAGTCATTCATATTTTCTTGAAGGTAATCCAGTCTGTTCTCTGCATCATTAATAAGCAACCTAACTTACTGTTCATTTATACAGTCTATGGCAGATGTATATAATAATGAACATACTCTATGGGCTGTCTACAAAATTGTATGTCACAATCTGGGGAATAAACATTCATCATCCACTTATTTTTTTCCATATGAATAGTCAGGTCAAACTCTTTAGAGTGGTTCTCCTCTTTCAGGAAGCTCTGCAGTATTCCTGTTTGATACCAAAAAAAAGGTATGATCCACAAATATAAACATTTGGAAACCTTCATCATCCATAGGAAACACTTCTTCAATATTTCTAACTTTACTATATTGTTTGAATTCTTATAATGGTATTTCCAATTTATTCATATCTTTTAAAATAATTTTTTTGATATTCTACAGTTTTTGTTCTTACATATCACTTAAAAAAATCCCCACTGCTTATTATAGTGGTTGGCATAGAGTATGCACTTAATAAGTACTTAAATGAATGATTCTTGCTTAATTTCAAAATGTACACTCGTAGTCCAATTACCACTAAAATAGCACTAAATCAACAGGATTCTGAGAAGATGGCAGAATAGGTCATAAAATTCCAAGCTTTTCAGATTTCCCCCTTAAACAAGACAAAATAGCACCTCAGGGCGAATGTAGAGCAGTAAAAAATAAACAAGAGTTGGGGCAGAGCAGTGCTTTTCCAGGGAAAAATAAAGAAGATTTGAAGAAAAGTCTCAGGAATGAAGTTTGGTCCCTGTGATGTGTAAATACCTCCAGGCTACTTGTGCTGAAAGAGCAAGCAGAAAGCCCTGGGGTTAGCTGGGTTGGGAGGTAACCTAAGCTCTAGTCAAAGAAATTTTCACCTCCTGGACAGTGTGGGGAGTCAGGCATCTGAATTGGGGAAACTTCAGGGAAACTGGGCTGATATGGGAGCTGTGCTACTGAGACATGGCCCTGGGCGAGAAGGAACCTGTACATGCCAGGTGAGTGCAGAAGCATTGGAGTGGGACACTGCTGGCTGTGGGCACTTACAGAAGGCCAGAGTTCTTGGTTTCAGTTCCAGGTTAGAGGGGAAAACTGTAGGAGGATCTGAGGCCAGATGCACTATCCTGTATACCCCAGACCTAGAGGTGATTACAATAATAAGCTACTCTAAATTAAAAAAAAAAAAAAGCAGGTAAAGGAGAAAGAACCCATCTATAGAAAATTGTTATGGGAATAGAGAAAACCAGGGTTTGACTTCAAAGGAGCATATTGAAGGAAAAAAAAGGCCTCTCCTATCCCAAAGAGTAACAACAAATGATCACCTGCCAAAAAAGAATTTATAGAACTTAAAAAAACTTTAAAAGTCCAATGAGAGAGATTTAGGTAAAATTAAAAACAATAAGAACAAACCAAAAAGATTATGAAAAGAAAGTCAACCAATTGGAAAAGGAGATGCAGAATCTTAAGGAAGAAAACAACTACTTAAAAATTAGAATTGGTCAAGGGGAAGCAAATGAAGTTATAAGAGACCAAGAACTAATAAAACAAAATAAAAGAATGAAAAAAATAGAAGGGAATGTGAAACATCTCATAAGAAAAACAACTGATCTGGTGAACAGATCAAGAAAAAAAAAAAACATAAGAGTAATGAGACTACCTGAAAGCTATGATCCAAAAAAGAATCTTGATACAATGATACAAGAAATCACTAAAGAAAATTGTCCTGAAGCATTAGAAGAAGGAAAAGTAGAAATAGAAAAGAAAATCCACCTCTCACCACCTGAAAAAGATCCTATGAGGAAAATCTACAGGAATATCATAGTTAAATTCTGAAACCCCCAGCTCAAGGAGAAAATATTATGAGCAACAAGAGAAAAACAATTCAAATATGGTGAGTCACAATTAGAAGCACATAAAACCTAGTAGTGGTGACACTAAAAGATCACAGGTTTTAGAAGACTATATATCAAAGAGCAAAAGATCTGGGGCTGCAGTTAAAAATATCATGCCCAGCAAAGTTAAGCATAATCCTGCATTTAAAAAATGGACATTCAGTGAATTGACAGACTTTCAGTATTTTTTTTTGCAAAAAATTTTGCAAAAAACTCAATAGAAAATTTGACATGCATGGTCCAAGAGAAATATAAGGTACATATCAAAGATTAATTACAAGGGATTCAATAAGGACAGATGGTTTACTTTTTGTATGGGGAAATGTAAAATGTATGTTTAAGATTTTTATTAGTAATTGAGTAGTTTGAAAAAAAGATTGTGGTAGACCTGAGTATGATATAATTCTGAGAAGTAAAACAATTTAGGAAAAGGTAAAATGAGTAATTATCTCATACAAATGACACGTGAGAACAAGAACTGACACAGAAAAAAATAGATGGGGGATGAGGACTGGTACTTCTGGAACCCTACTCTCAGCAGGAATGGGTTAAAGAGAGAACAATATATACATTTTGAAGGGCATAAAAGTCTTCTAAATTTACAAAGAAATTAGAGGGTGAAGGAATAGGATAAGGGGGGTATAGAAAGGTGTTTAGATTAACAGGAAAGTGATAAATAGGGAATAACATATATTTGGAAAGCTATAAAAATCTTCTAAATTCAGATAGAAACAAAAGGGTAATGGGAAAGGGTGGGGGTGGGAGAAGACAAGGGAGGGATCTTTGGAAGGGGGTAGGTTAAGTAATAGAAAAGTAAGATAGCTGGTAGAAATAAAACAGAGTAGTCAGGATAGATAGGAAATAAGAGATACACACAAACAAAACAGAGATCAGGAGTAGAATTTATTAGGGAAAAAACAGGGATAGTAAATATGATTTCCCACAAAGTTAAAAGCTAAAATAGATTTAATCAATAGAGAAGAATAGAGAAACTACTCTATATGTCACCCATATTAATCAATAATATTGTTTTGGACTATTTAAAATAACTAGACAGCATAAGGTCAGTATATTGCTGTGGTGTAGGAAATGATGAGTTGGTGGACTTAGAAAAATATGTAAAGACTTGAACTTATGAAGGAAAATGTTATCTACCCTCAGAGAAACAGAAGACAAACTAGCTCAGTAATTGAGTCTTACATAGATGCATAGGAATGTTTATGTCTATATATGAGAATAATTACAGATATCAAAGTACAAGTATGTGTTTGTAAATGTATGTAGTGTATATGTATGTAAGTATACATGTGCTTACATGTATGTATATACATATACACATGTATGTATGTGGTGTGTGTGTGTGTGTGTGTGTGTGTGTGAATATATCTGTGCTTAATTGTAGCCTCCTTGGGAGGTGGGAAGGAAGGGAGAAAAGGAACAAAGTAAAAAGTTCACAGCAGATAACAAAAGAAAACTTACAGGGAAGCAAAGAAAAGATGGACAACTTCTGAAAACAATGTGTAGTATTTATTAGATAGGCTTTATTGAACTACCAATTTATTGCTGTATATTTTGAATCCTTTCTTATGTTCTGCTTTGCATATGACAATGCTTTTTTCTAGTCTTATTTTGTATTTAAGTTCATATTTCTTTTCTTATTGTGTATTTAAGTTTAAAATAAATTAATAAAAATTAAATTGCACTAAATCTGTAACCTAATTGAGATTTGCCAATTTTATCATATTGGAATGAATCCACCATGAACACTGAATATTTTTTCATTTATTGAAGTCTTTCTTTCTTTGTTTCTGTAAAGAATGTTTTGTAGTTTTATTCCTATCAATTCTATGGGTGTATTGGCAGGATAATTTATAAGTATTTTATTCATTTCATAGTTATTTTTAGAGAAATAACATTGCCATCTCCTGATTTTTGTTATATTCTACAGAAATGCTGATGATTTCTATTGATTAATTTAGTATCGTGATTTTCTGAGGCTATTAATCATTTCAATCAATTTCTTCAATAACTGTCTGGTAGAACACTACCATGTGATCTGCACATGAGGATAATTTTGATTTCTCTTTGCTAAAGTTTGTAGCTTTCATTTCAATTTCTAGTCTTCCTACTATATCTAACATCCCTAGAATTATTTCAGATAATTGTGAGAGAGAGGGTATCCTTGTTTTATCCTTTTTTCTGCTAAGAAAAGTTTGGTTTTTTTCCTTATAAAGAATGTGTGGATTTGGTGGTGGGTATATGCATTTGGTTATATTAAGTAGCACCCTGAGAAAAGAAGACTTGAAGGGACATGGTACTTATCTTCAAATATTTGAAGGGCTATCACTTAGAAGGCAAATGACGTTTTTTGGGGGACCCCAGAAGGTAGAATAAGGAGTATGGGATATGTAAAAGTTTCAAAGAGTCAAATTTAGACTGATTTAAGAAAAATCTCATTAACAAATTAGAGCTATCCAAATTGGGATGCCTGCTTTAGGAATTAGTAAGTTCCCCTGAATGGGAATTTGTTAACCAAAGACTGGATAATAAAATTGTTGGTTATGATATAAAGGATATCATTCTTGTTCAAGGATGGGTTGGACTAGATGGCATTTCAGGTTCCTGAATCAAGATAATTCTTGATTCTGTAAATGCCAATTTTAGAAACTTATAATGAATATTTTGAAAATAGACAATCTTATACATTATCAGAAAAAATTGAAATATATGTACATGTTACTGCTGTCCAAAAATCTAACTAAAAAGTGATAACATTTGCATATGAATGAATCATTAGATCTTGTACAGTTTTCATATTTTAGTGGTTACTTTATCAGAATATCAAAGTATATCTGAGGTTAATATCTTGTATGATTGAACTCTGAAAAACCAGCATTCCACAGTCTGTTTAGAGTTACAGAGCCAATCAATTTTATGTTTCTAATAATAATAAAAATGTACATTTTTAGAAAAAGAACCCTACCATACCAGTGCCTTTTTTCTCTCTTTTTAATTTTTTTTAGTTTACATCATTCATTTGCACAAGATTTTGAGTTACAAATTTTATCACCATTTTCCCGTACATACCACCCCAAAATAGCAATCCCACTGAATTCCCCTCCCCCAATCTGCTCTCTCCCATATCTTCCCCCATCCCCCTCCAACTTTCCAGTAGGGCACGTGGATCTCTATGCCCCAGTGCCTGTATACCTTATTTCCCAGTTGCATGTAAAGTAATAGTAATAATACCATATATATATATATATATATATATATATATATATATATATATAATGTTTAAAAATACATATATAACTTTGAATTTCAGATTCTTTCCCTTCCTTCCTTGTCACCCACCTTTACTGGGAAGATAAGCAATTCAATATAGGTTGTACATGTGTAGCTTAGCAAAACATTTCCATAGTTGATATATTGTGAAAGACTGACTATATTTCCCTCCATCCTATCCTACCCGCCACTTGTTCTATTCTCTACTTTGATCCTGTCCCTTTTCTTTTTTTTTTTTTTTTATGCAGCTGACAATTAGAATGAGTCAATCAATATTTATTTATTTATTTTTTAAAACAAATACTTTATTAACTTCTGTTTTACATCATTCATTTCCGCCAGGTTTTGAGTTACAATCATTTTCCCCCCATTATTCCCCTACCCAACCTCCCAGAATAGCAGTCCCACAAGATATCACTTCCTCCAATCTGCTCTCTCCCATACCTTCTCCCATACCCCCATCGACTTTTCCATTAGAGGAAGATGAATCTTTGTGTCCCAATGCCTGCACATCTTATCTCCCAATTATAGGCAAAAGAGTATTAATAATAGTATTTATATATATTTGAAACATTTAATCTTACGACCTTGAATTTCAGATCCATTTCCTTCCTCCCTTGTCACCCATTCCTTCTTGGGATATAAGTAATTCAGTATATGTTGTACATGTCTAGCTATGCAAAACATTATCATGGTAGATATATTGTACAAGGCTGCTTATAATTCCCTCCCACTCATCCCACCCCCCACCTGGTCCATTCCCTACATGATCCTGTCCCTCTTCTATAGTGGGTACTTCCAACCTCCCCTCACCCCAAGGATGCCCTCCCATCCATCATCCCTCCTCTCATCCCCCTTCCCCCTATCCTGCTGCAGGTTGAGATATCCCATTTAGTATGTATGTCATTTTCTCCCTGAACCAAATTCAATGTGAATGTGGTTTTGCCTTTTTAGCCTTCCTTATTCTCCCCCTCCTTTGCACCCACTTCCCTACATGAGATAGTTTACCCTACCATGTCTCTCCCCATCTCCTCTTGCCACTTTCCTCTCTCACCTCATAATTTCATCCCTTGAGTATTCTCCCTTCCCAACAAATTCAACCTATGCCCTCTATCCATATATAACTGTAACCATATACACACACATTCACATATGTATTCATATGACCACACACCCTTCTTCCATTATTTTCATAGTGAGAAAGATATCATCAGTCACAGTTATTGCTTTTCCATATAGGAATGTAAATAGTTCAACTTTGATAAGTTCCTTTTGATTTCTTTTCCCTGATTACCTTCTCAGGCATCTCTTCCTTCTTGTGTCTGGATGTCAAATTTTCTATTCAATTCTGGTTTTTTCCTCAAGAATGCTTGAAAGTCCTCTATTCCACTGAATGACCATATTTTCCCCTGAAACAAAATACTCAGTTTTGCTGGGTAGGTGACCCTTGGGTTCATTCCCAGTTCTTTTGCCCTCTGGAATATCATATTCCATGCCCTTCAATCCCTCAGTGTAGAAGCTGCCAGGTCCTGGGCTATTCTGATTGTGTTTCCACAATATTGAAATTGTTTCTTCCTGGCTGCTTTAGTATTTTCTCCTTGATCTGGGGATTCTGGAACCTGGCTATAATATTTCTGGGAGTTTTCTTTTTGGGATCTTTTTCAGGAGGTGATGGTGGATTCTTTCAACCTCTATTTTGCCCTCTGGATCTAAAACATCAGGGCAGTTTTCCTTGAGAATTTCTTGAAGGGTGATTTCTAGGTTCTTTCCTTGATCATGGCTTTCAGGTAGTCCAATAATTTTTAAATTGTCTCTCCTGGATCTATTCTCCAGGTCAGTGGTTTTTCCCATGAGATATTTCACATTGCCTTCTAATCTTTCATTTGTTTGGATCTGCTTAACAGCATCTTGATTTCTCATAAAGTCATTAGCTTCCATTTGCTCCAGTCTAACTCTGAAGGAATGAATCTCCTCAGTGAACTTTTGAGATTCTTTTTCCATCTGGCAAATTCGACTTTTTAAGGCATTCTTCTCCTCATTGCCCTTTTGGGCCTCCTTTGCCATTTGAGTTAGTCTATTTTTTAAGGTGTTGTTTTCCTCAGTCAGGCTGTTGACCCTCATTTCATACTTTTCCTGCATCCTTCTCATTTCTCTTTCTAATTTTTCCTCCACTTCTCTTATTTGATTTTTAAAGTCCTTCTTAAGGTCCTCTATGGCCTGCAACCCGCTCATGTTTTCCCCTGGGGCTTTTGGAGCAGGACTTCTGACCTCACAGTCCTTTTCCCGCTCTATGCCCCCAAAATAGGAGTCTAGGGTTGCATTTTTCTGTTTCCTTTGCCTTGGCATGTTGCCACTTAATTGCTTGACTTTTGGGCTTGTTGCCACACTATGGCTTTAAGGCCAGCTAGAGGAATTTTCGTCCCGAACGTGTGGGGGGCAACTTCCGTTTCTGGCAAGCTGTAAACCCACCCACAACTTCCACCCTAGATCACAATCCAGATCCAGGGAGGTTAAAGCAAGAGCGGTTACCCCCCAAGACTGATCGCTGGATCTCCCCACGATTTGTAGGCTGGGAGCCGGAAATGCCTATGAAAACTACACAATGGCGTGTCTCCTCAGCGGCTTCTAGCCCCCAGGGGAGGGAGCTGACGCATTCCCCAAATACAGGTCCCAAAGTCCATAGGACACTAACCTCTTACTTTGTCCTAGGCAAGTCTATGTTGATAATTCTGGGGTCGCCACAGTTCCTGGTGTTCTGGGGTTCCTCCAGCCGGCTGCTGGCCCTGCCGCCCTGGGGCTAAAACCTCGGCTCACGTGGACCTCGGCTCAGCTCAGCTCCTGCGCTCTGCGCTCTGGGCTCTGGGCTCTGCGCGCTGCCGGCTCCCAGACCGCTGCGCTGGTCCTTCCTGCAGGGTGCTGGGCTGTCCTCAGCGGGAGGTTAGCTTCTCTGTGTCGTTCTGTGGGTGCTGGGGCTCCAGAAGTTTTTCAGAGTCCTTTTTTACATAGTTTGTGGAGAATCTGGGGGCAGAGAGGCTTGGACTAGCTGTTTCTACTCCACCATCTTGGCTCCGCCCCGATCCTGTCCCTTTTCAAAAGTGGGTGCTTCCAATTTCCCTCCCCACCCCAGTCTGTCTTCCCTTCCATTATCCCTCATCTCATCCCCTTTGCCCCTACTCTCCTGTAGGGTGAGATACCCTATTTAGTGTGTATGCCATTTCCTCCCTAAGCCAAATTCAATGAGAATAAGGTTGACTCATTTCCTTTTGTCTTCCTGCTCTTCCCTTCCATTGTAACAGTTTTCCCTTGCCTCTTCTATAGGAAATAATTTACCCCATTCTATCTCTCCCCATCTCCTCTCATTATATTCCTCTCTCACCTCTTAATTTCACCTTTTAAGTATCACCCCTTCCTATTGAATTGGTCCTGTGCCCTCTGTCTATCTATACCTGTACACATATATACACACACTCACATATGTATTCATATGCCCATATACCCTCCTATATAGACATATATATGTATATATACATCCATACATATATCTGTATACACATACACACATTTCTATTCTCTTCAACTATTCTCATACTGAGAAAAGTTTCATAAGTTACAATTATATTTTTCCATGTAGGAATATAAATAGTTCAACTTTGATAAGTTCCTTATAATTTCTTTTGCCTGTTTATCTTCTCATGCTTCTCTTTCTTCTTATATCTGACTGTCAAATTTTCTCTTCAACTCCAGTTTTTTCTTTAAGAATGCTTGAAAGTCCTCTATTCCACTGAATGACCATATTTTCCCCTGAAAAATGATACTCAGTTTGGCTGAGTAGGTGATTTTTGGTTTTAATCCCAGCTCCTTTGCCCTCTGGAATATCATATTCCAAGCCCTTAGATCCCTTAGTGTAGAAGCTGCCAGATCCTGTATTATCCTGATTGTGTTTCCACAATACTGAAATTGTTTCTTCCTGGATGCTTGTAATATTTTCTTCTTTATCTGGGAATTCTGGAACCTGACTATAATATTCCTAGGAATTTTCTTTTTAGGATCTTTTTCAGGAGGTGATCAGTGGATTCTTTCAACCTTTATTTTGCCTGCTGGTTCTAAAACATCAGGGCAATTTTCCTTGAGAATTTCTTGAAGGATGATTTCTAGGTTCTTTTTTTTTTTGATAATGGCTTTCAGGTATTCCAATAATTTTTAAATTATCTCTCCTGGATCTATTTTCCAAGTCAGTGGTTTTTCCAATGAGATATCCACATTGCCTTCTATTTTTTCATTTGTTTGGTTCTGTTTAATAGTATCTTGATTTTGCATAATGTCACTAGCTTCCATTTGTTCCAGTCTAATTCTGAAGGAATTATTCTCTTCACTGAGCTTTTGGGATTCTTTTTCCATCTGGCAAATTTGGCTTTTTAAGGCATTCTTCTCCTCATTGCTTTTTTGAGCCTCTTTTGCCATCTGTCTATTTAAGGTGTTATTTTCTTCAGTAAGGTTGTTGACTCTCATTTCATAATTTTCTTGCATCATTCTCATTTCTCTACTCAATTTTCCCTCCATTTCTCTTATTTGGTTTCCAAAATCCGTTTAAAGCTCCTCTATGGCCTATAACCAGCTCATATTTTTTTTGGAAGCTTTTCGTGCAGGAATTCTGACTTCACTGTCTTCCTCCTGTTCTATGCTTTGATCTATTTTGTCATCAAAATAGGAGTCTAATGTCATATTGCTCTGTTTGCTTTGCTTCCTTTGCTTGCTCATGTTGCCACTCAATTACTTGACTTTTTTAGCCTTTTGCCACAATAGAACTCTTCTATCAGAAAGGGGAGCTTATCACAAATGCCGGGGTTTTCACAGCTGCTGGAGCTATTAAGTGGGTGTCTTCTCTGAAGCCTCAACATGCTCTGGCAAACTGGTCACACACCCTAGGACCTCCACCCTAGGCAGCACTCCAGATCCAAGCACTTTAGAGCAAGAGTGATTACCCCTCAGACTGGTCCCTTGGTCCCCCTACAATCTGCAGTCCAGGAGCTCTGAAGCAGCATGGCTGTGGAGCCTCAGCTGCTTCTCACCCCGGGGGCAGTGGCAAAGGCCGGATGACACTCCTGAATTCCCTGTTCCTGCAAAGTTTACACTGACCTCTCACTTTGTCTTTGGCATCTATGGGTTGATAATTCTGGAAAAGGCCACAGCTGCTGGTGATCTAAAGACCCTCCAGCCAGCTGGTCAGGCAGCCCTGAGGCTAAAACCTCTGGCTCACGTGGGGCTGGGCTTGGCTCCTAGAGGGCTGCACTTGCCCCTTTCTGCCAGCCTTCTGATCTGTCTTCAGTGGGAGGTTAGTTTCTCTCTGTCATTTTGTGCGTTCTGTAGCTCTAAAGTTTGTCTATAGTAATTTTTTACATGAATTGGAGGAGGTGGAAGCCAGAGCTTCACAGAAGTCCTTTTTCTACTCCACCATCTTGACCCATACCAGTGTTTTTAAATGTTTTACATGAATGAATGTTGTGTTTTTAAAAGACTTTTATTTCATGTGATGATGTGTTCTTTTGTGTTATTGTAATTTTTATTGTTAATTATGACAATTACTTTCCTAATACTGAATAACACTTGTATCCCTGGTGTGAATTCAGTTTGGTCATAGTGAATTATTTTCTGCATATTTTGTTCTTCTGTTTTAATAATAATTTATTTAAAATTATTGCATCAATATTCATTAGTGAAAATGATCAACAAATCTCTCTGTTTTGTCAATTTCTGGTTTGGGTATCAGGATCATAACTGTCTCCTAAAGTAATCATTAAAACTATCTGACTGGCTAATATCATGATAGATCAGTGGAATAGATTAGGTATGTAATGCATAGTAGTAAATTACTGCAGTAATCTAGTGTTTGATAAATGCAAAGATCCAAGTTTTTCAGACAAGAACTCACTATTTGTCAAAAACTGCCAGGAAAACTGAAAAAGCAGTTTGGTAGAAACTTGGTATAGATCACCACCTCACATCTTATACTAAGAGAAGATCAAAATGAGTGCATTACTTAGACATAAAGGGTAATGCCATAAGCAAATTAGGGGAACATACAATAGTTTATCTGTCAGATCTATGCATAAGGGAAGAATTTATGACCAAACAAGAAACAGGGAACATCACAGGATCTAAATAGATTATTTTGATCACATCAAATTAAAAAGTTTTCATATAAGCAATACCACTTCAGCCAAGATTAGAAGGAAAGCAGAAAACTGCAGAAATTTTTTACAGCAAGTTTCTCTAATGAAAGCCTCATTTCTCAATTATATAGAGAATTTAATCAAATTTATAAGAATGAAAGTCATTCTGCAATTGATAAATGGCTAAAGGATATGGACAGGCAGTTTTCAGACAAATTAAAATTGTATATAATCATATGAAAAATGCTCTAAATCACCATTGATTACAGAAAGGCAAATTAAAACAATTCTGAGGTACCACCTCACTCATATGAGATTGACTAATAAGATACAAAAGGAAAATGGCAAAAGTTGAAGGGCATGTGGAAAAATTGGGATACTAATGAATTGTTGGTAGAGTTATGAGCTGGTCCAACACATTCTGGACGGCAACTAGGAACTATGCCCAAAGGGCCATAAAACTGTGCATACCCTTTGACCTAGCAATTCCACTACTTGCATTATATCACGAAGAGATCTTATTTTAATAATGAAATGGACCTATACTTAAGTATTTATAGCAGCTCTTTTTGTGGTGGCTATTGAGAGAATGCTCATTAATTGGGGAATGATTGAATAAGTTGCGGTTTATGGATGTAATGGTATACTCTTGTGCTATAAGAAATGACAAACAGGGGGGCGGAGCCAAGATGGCGGAGTAGAAACAGCTCATCCAAGGCACTCTGCCCCCAGATTCCCCCCAAACTATGTAAAAGGGGATTCTGAACAACTTCTGGAGCCCCAGCACCCACAGAACGACAAAGAGAAGCTAACCTCCTGCTGAGGACAGCCCGGCAGCCCTGCAGGAAGGACCTGCGCAGTGGTCTGGGAGCCAGCAGCGTGCAGTGTGCAGAGCGCGGGCAGCTGAGCCGAGCCCAGATCTGCATGAGCCGAGGTTTTAGCCCCAGGGCAGCAGGGCCAGCAGCTGGCTGGAGAGACCCCAGAACACCAGCAGCTGTGGCGACGCCAGAATTATCAATAAAGACATGCCTAGGACAAAGTAAGAGGTTAGTGCCCTATGGACTTTGGGACCAGTATTTGGGGAATGTGTTGGCTCCCTCCCCTGGGGGCTAGAAGCTGCTGAGGAGACAAGCCATTTTGTAGTTTTCAGAGGCAGCTCCAGCTCCTGGCCTGCTAACTGTAGGGAGATCCAGAGATCAGTCTTGGGGGGTAATCGCTCTTGCTTTAACCTCCCTGGATCTGGATTGTGATCTAGGGTGGAAGTCGTCAGTGGGTTTACAGCTTGCCAGAAACAGAAGCTGGCCCCCTCACACATTTGGGGCGAAAGTTCCTGTCTGGCACCAGGCCATACTGTGGCAACAAGCCCAAAAGTCAAGTAATTAAGTGGCAACATGCCAAGGCAAAGGAAACAGAAAAATGCAACCCTAGACTCCTATTTTGGGGGCATAGAGCGGGAAAAGGACTGTGAGGTCAGAAGTCCTGCTCCAAATGCCCCAGGGGAAAACATGAGCGGGTTGCAGGCCATAGAGGACCTTAAGAAGGACTTTAAAAATCAAATAAGAGAAGTGGAGGAAAAATTGGAAAGAGGAATGAGAAGGATGCAGGAAAAGTATGAAATGAGGGTCAACAGCCTGACTGAGGAAAACAGCACCTTAAAAAATAGACTGACTCAAATGGCAAAGGAGGCCCAAAAGGGCAATGAGGAGAAGAATGCCTTAAAAAGTCGAATTTGCCAGATGGAAAAAGAATCTCAAAAGTTCACTGAGGAGATTCATTCCTTCAGAGTTAGACTGGAGCAAATGGAAGGTAATGACTTTATGAGAAATCAAGATGCTGTTAAGCAGATCCAAACAAATGAAAGATTAGAAGGCAATGTGAAATATCTCATGGGAAAAACCACTGAGCTGGAAAATAGATCCAGGAGAGACAATTTAAAAATTATTGGACTACCTGAAAGCCATGATCAAAGAAAGAACCTAGAAATCACCCTTCAAGAAATTCTCAAGGAAAATTGCCCTGATGTTTTAGACCAAGAGGGCAAAATAAAGGTTGAAAGAATCCACAGATCACCTCCTGAAAAAGATCCCAAAAAGAAAACTCCCAGGAATATTATAGCCAGGTTCCAGAATCCCCAGATCAAGGAGAAAATACTACAAGCAGCCAGGAAGAAACAATTTCAATATTGTGGAAACACAATCAGAATAGCCCAGGACCTGGCAGCTTCTACACTGAGGGATTGAAGGGCATGGAATATGATATTCCAGAGAGCAAAAGAGCTGGGAATGAACCCAAGGGTCACCTACCCAGCAAAACTGAGTATTTTGTTTCAGGGGAAAATATGGTCATTCAGTGGAATAGAGGACTTTCAAGCATTCTTGAGGAAAAAACCAGAATTGAATAGAAAATTTGACATCCAGACACAAGAAGGAAGAGATGCCTGAGAAGGTAATCAGGGAAAAGAAATCAAAAGGAACTTATCCAAGTTGAACTATTTACATTCCTATATGGAAAAACAATAACTGTGACTGATGATATCTTTCTCACTATGAAAATAATGGAAGAAAGGTGTGTGGTCATATGAATACATATGTGAATGCGTGTGTATATGGTTATAGTTATATATGGATAGAGGGCATAGGTTGAATTTGTTGGGAAGGGAGAATACTCAAGGGGAGAAATTATGAGGTGAGAGAGGAAAGTAGCAAGAGGAGATGGGGAGAGACAGGGTAGGGTAAACTATCCCATGTAGAAGAAGCAAGGGGAAGTGGTTGCAAAGGAGGGGGAGAATAGGAAGGCAAAAAGGCAAATCGACATTCTCATTGAATTTGGTTCAGGGAAAGAATGACATACATACTAAATGGGATATCTCAGCCTACAGCAGAATAGGGGGAAGGGGGATGAGAGGAGGGATGATGGATGGGAGGGCATCCTTGGGGGAGGGGAGGTTGGAAGTACCCACTATAGAAGAGGGACAGGATCATGTAGGGAATGGGACCAGGTGGGGGGTGGGATGAGTGGGAGGGAATTATAAGCAGCCTTGTACAATATATCTACTATGATAATGTTTTGCATACCTAGACATGTACAACATATACTGAATTACTTATCTTCCCAGAGGGAATGGGTGACAAGGGAGGAAGAAAATGGATCTGAAATTCGAGGCCTTAAGATTAAATATTTCGAATATATATAAATATTATTATTAATACTCCTTTGCTTGTAATTGGGAGATAAGATGTGCAGGCATTGGGACACAAAGATTCACCTTCCTGTAATGGAAAAGTCGAAGGGGGTATGGGAGAGAGCAGATTGGAGGAAGCGATATCTTGTGGGACTGCTATTCTGGGAGGGTGGGTAGGGGAAAAACAAGGGGGATAAATGATTGTAACTCAAAATCTGGTGGAAATGAATGATGTAAAACAGAAGTTAATAAAGCATTTGTTTTAAAAAAAAAAAGAAATGACAGGTATTATGCTTTATAAAAAACAAAAAAGCCTGGAAAGTCTTGCATGAACTGATGCAGAGTGAAGTGAGCAGAACTAGGAGAACATTGTACACAGCAACATTGATACTGTATGATGGTTTAACTATGAATGACCCTGTTTTCAACAGTACAATAATCCAAGACAATTCTGAAGAACTTAGCGATGAAAACTACTATGTAATTTCAGAGAAAGGACTGATAAAGTCTGAGAAAAAACTGATAAAGCATACTTTAAAAAAATTATCTTTATTTTTGGGAAGATTTTGTTCTGGATTTTCTTTCACAATATAACTGACATGGAAATATGTTTCACATGATTGTATATGTAGAACCTATATCAAAATGGTTGCCTCCTCAGGTTTGAGGGGAGGAAAGTTCAGAAGAAGAGAATTTGGAACCTCAAATTAAAAAAAAAAGTGTTAATTTTTTTTGCATATAATTGGAAAAAAATAAAATATTAGAATAAAAATAATTTTCTCCTAAAAGTATTTCAGCAGAGTATCCTTTTGTTATTTGTGAAAACATTTTTTTTTGTAGCACAGATAGTATTTTTCCATAGATATTTAGTAGAATTTACTTGTGAATGTCTCAGGAATTTTATCCTTTGGCAATTCTTGTGAGGCATGCTTGATTTCTTTCTTCAATAATAGGGTTATTTAAGTTCACTATTTAATGTTTGTTTAATTTGGGTAGGCTATGTTTTCTTTAATAATATTTAATATACATTTTTAATTTTCAGCATTTATTTCCACAAGATTCTGAGTTACAGATTTTCTCCCCATCTTTCCTCTACCCCCACTCCAATGCAGCAAGCCTACTGGATACCTCTTCCCCCAATTTGTTCTCTTTTAAATTCTCCCCCATCGCCCCACCCCCAACTTTCTAGTAGAGCAAGATTCCTATACCCCAATGACTGTGTATCTTATTTCCCAGTTCCACTTAAAAAAATTAACATTTGTTTTTAAAACTTTGATTTCCAGGTTATTCTTTCCCTTCTTTCCTCCTCACTTACCCCCACTGGGAAGACAAGCAATTCAATATAGGTTGTACACATGTAGTTATGGAAAACATTTCCATAGTAGTTATATTGTGAAAGACTAACTATACTTCCCTCCATACTATCCTGCCCCCCACTTATTCTATTTTATACTTTGACCCTGTCCATTTTCAAAAGTGTTTGCTTCTAACTACCCTCTCCCCCAATTTGCCTTCCCTTCTATCATTCCCCCTTATCCCCTTCCCCCCTACTTTCCTGTAGGGTAAGATGCCCGATTGAGTGTGTATGCTATTCCCTCCTTAAGCCAAATACAGTGTGAGTAAGGTTGACCTTTCACCTTCCTGTTCTTCCCCTCCATTGTAACAGTTTTCTCTTGCCTCTTTTACATGAGATGATTTACCCTGTTCTATCCCTCCCTTTCTCCTCTTAATATATTCCTCCCTCACCTCTTAATTTTATTTTTAGGTATCATTTCTTCATATTCAACTCATCCTGTGCCCTCTCTCTATGTATACATGTACACACATATACACACACTCACATATATATTTATATATACATATACCCTCACATATATATATTCTCTTCAACTATCCTCATACCGAGAAAAAGTCTCATGAGTTACACTTATCGTTTTTCCATGTAGGAATGTAAATAATTCAACTTTAATAAGTTCCTTATGATTTCTTTTTCCTGCTTACCTTCTCATGCTTCTCTTGCTTCTTGTATTTGAAAGTCAAATTTTCCATTCAGCTCTGGTTTTTTCATCAAGAATGCTTGAAAGTTGAGGTGGCTAGGTGGTGCAGTGAATAGAGCACCCACCCTAGAGTCAGGAGGACCTCACTTCAAATCTGGTCTCAGACACTTAACACAAAAACTAGCCATGTGACCTTGGGCAAGTCACTTAATCCCAGTTGCCCTTCAAAAAGTAAAAAAAAAAAAGAATACTTGAAAATGCTCTATTTCATTGAATGACCATATTTTCCCCATTATATTATGTTTTATATTCAGTTTTGCTAGGTAGCTGCTTTTTGGTTTTAATCCTAGCTCTTTTGACCTCTGGAATATCATATTCTAAGCCCTTGGATCCTTCAGTGCAGAAGCTGCAAGACCTTTTATTATCCTGATTGTGTTTCCACAATACTCAAACTGTTTCTTTCTGACTGATTATAACATTTTTTCCTTGACTTGGGAACTCTGGAATTTGACTACAACGTTCCTAGGAGTTTTCTTTTTTGGGATCTTTTTCAAGAGGCAATCAGTGAATTCCTTCAATTTCTATTTTGCCCTCTGGTTCTAGAATATCAGGGCAGTTTTCCTTGAGAATTTCTTGAAGGATGATTTCTAGGCTCTTTTTTTGTTCACGGCTTTCAGGTAGTCCAATAATTTTTAAATTATCTCTCCTGGATCTATTTTCCAGGTCAGTGGTTTTTCCAATGAGATATTTCACATTGCCTTCTATTTTTTCATTTGTTTGAATCTGTTTTATGGTATTTTGATTTCTCATAGAGTCATTAACTTCCAATTACTCTAATCTAATTTTGAAAGAATTATTCTCTTCAGTGAGCTTTTGAAATTCCTTTTCCATCTGGGCAATTTGGTTTTTAAAAGCATTCTTCTCCTCTGGCTTTTTGGGCCTTTTTTGTCATTTGAGTTAGTTTATTTTTTAAGGTGTTATTTTCTTCAATATTTTTTGGGTCTTCTTTATCAGGCTGTTGACTCACTTTTCATGATTTTCTTTTCTTTTCTTTCTTTTTTTTAGGACAAGTTTAATAGACCTACAAAACATGAGATGGGCTTGAGCCCAAAGAAGTAACTATGATACAAACATTGTTAACACAGCACTTGGTCATTAAGAGTGAGAAAGAGAGAGCCGGCAGGTTCAGCCCACTGGCTGCTGCCCTAAGGGAGGAAGGAATGATCTGGATAAATCAAGCCCCATGAGCAGAGGGCATGCCCAGCTACCCCACACTGCTTAGACTCTTGCTACAAAGGCCTTCCAGTTGAAAGGTTGGGGAAGATCAAGCACATTTGTCCTGTAGACAGTAGCTAGGTAATCCGCAGGCCCCATAGGGAGAGGGGAAGAGGAAGAGGACCATCTGTGGCTGCAGAGAGCAGCTCACTGCTGCTTGGGGAAGTATTCCCTGAATATCAGGCTTGATGGTGTCACTCCCTGGTTTCCAGCCAATAGGGCACACTTCACCATGCTTGTCTGTGAACTGGAAGGCCTGGACAAGCCAAAGAGTTTCATCTACAGAGTGGCCCATGGAAGGTCATTGATGGTGATCTGGCAAAGGATCACCTTCTCATCAATGATGAAGAGACCCCTGAATAAAATTCCCTAGCCTGCCTTTAAGACCCCATAATCTTGAGCAAAGGTGAATTTGGGGTCAGACAACAATGGGATATTCACAGCTCCCTGTCTACCATTTTTCTTGACTGTATTGACCCAGGCAAAGTGACAGAAGTGTGAATCCATTGAGGCACCAATCACTTGGCAGTTGATTTTCTTAAATTCTTCAGCTTGATCACTGAAAGCAATAATCACTGTAAGGCACACAAAGGTGAAGTCCAAGGGGTAGAAGAACAACACAACATATTTCCTTTTATAGTCTTTGAACTGTTGAATAGGCATAACAGTGGCAGCTTTGAAATTTGGGGCTGGGTACCCAATCTTGGCATTTCCAGAAGACATGCTGACAGCAACAGCAAGGCTCTGCAGACAAGCTTGGAGGAAGGAGGAACATGTGAGGAGGGTCTGGAGAATGCCTTTCATGATTTTTTTCATCATTCTCATGTGTCTTCCCAATTTTTCCTCTACTTCTCTTACTTGATTTTCAAAATCCTTCTTGAGCTCCTCCATGGCCTATAACCAGTTCATATTTTTCTTGGAAGCTTTTAATGGCGGAGTTTTGCCTTTGTTGACTTCTTCTGGTTCCATGTTTTGGTCCTTTTTGTCTCCAAAAAAGGATTCTGTGGTCTGATTGTGCTTCCTCATCTTGCCAGCCAATTACTTGACTTTTGAGCTCTTTGCCACAGTAGAACTCTGCTTCCAGAGTGGAGAGAGCTATGTCCCAAATCGCTGGGGTTTTTGCAGATGTTGTTAGACGTCTAAGGAGGTCACCCTCTCTACGGCCCCCCCCACAAGCTTTGGCACACTGGTGTTCCTCACCCCAGGACCATCACCCAAGACTGTTGACCCAGATCCAAGCAGGTAAAAGCAATATCAATTACCTTCTGAATGGTCACTTGGTCCCCCTAGAATCTGCAGGCCAGGAGCTCTGGAGGCAGCCATGTGGCAGCAGCTGCAGCCACTGTGCCCCAGCCCCCCTCTTACCCTGATAGCAGGAACTGGACTGTACTCTTCTGTCACCCAGTTCCAACAGAGCTCCCCACTGAACTGTTATTTTTTCTTTGGCATTCATGGGTTGAGAAGTCTGGAAACTGCCACAGCTGCCAGTGATTCATTCTCCTGAAGTCTGCTTCCACTACACAAAGCACCTTCTCCATTATGCTAGCAAAATTTTTTTTTACAAGGAATAACTTTGGTACTGTAATAATCTTACCTGTGCCATAGTAATACATTCCTTCCACTTTCCACACAAAGATATAATCATCCCTTAAGGAACTTACTGGGGAAGATGATGTATGCACAGACAAATTAATGCAATTTCACATGAGGAAGAAGAGAACACTAATAAATGGAGGCATCAAGAGAAGCTTTCATATAGAAGATAAGAAAGGAGGGAAAGTAGGAGTGCAATCCAGACATGGGGAATACTTTGTACTGGGGGAGAATGACAGATGATGGAATATCAGGGCACAGATAGTTCAAACAGATGGCTGTGATTTAGTAAATAGGCCAGTTTGACTACAACTCAAAGAACAGAAATTGGGAGTAATGTAAAATGAGATTGGAAAGGTAGTTTGATCCAGATCATGGAGGGCATTAAGTGCCAAGTTAAGGATTTTGTATTTTTTCCTATAGGCAATTGGCAGCCACTGAAGATTTTGAAAAGGAAAGGGGCATGGCTAAACTGTGCCTTGCAAAGATTATATTGTTACCTGTGTACAGGTTGGGTCAGAAGTGGGAAAGAGAGACCTTGCAACATGGACTCTGATTAGAAAGCTATTACCAGAGTTCTTGCAAGAGGAGATGGAAGCCTGAACCTAGGTAGGGAATGTAATGGACAAAAGAGATATTATGGCAACAGATCCAACAGGACTTCAGAACTGATTGGCTACGGGAGAGGAAAGAGTCAAGGTCAGTTTCTATTGGAACTTACCTTTTGGAAGATAATTATGCCCTCTATTAGATTAGCTCTGTTTTGGACATGTGGAGTTTGAAATTCCTCCAGGACATCTGAGTGGAGACATTCATCAGACAATTGGTCATATGGTATTGAAGTTCAGGGGAGAAATTAAAGCTGAATATGTAGATTTGAGAGTCATCTTCAAATTATGAAATCATGACTGAATCTATGGTAGCAAATGAGATTAACAATATAGAAGGAATATATAGAGAAGAGAAGATCCAAGACTGGGCCTTGTGGTATATCTATAGGTAAGACATAGGATATAGAGAATAATTCAGGAGAGGAAGCTGAGAAGGTGGTCACATAGGTAAGAGTAGTATGGGAAGACTATTGTCATATAAATCAAGGAAGACAAGAGTATCCTGGAGGAAAGGAGTCAAAAACTTCCAAGGGGTTCAGTAGGGTGAGGACAGAAAAAGATTTGGGATTTGGATCATCAGGAGCTTTTGAAGAAACTTTTTCAATAGTGCTGGCACTGGAAGTCAAATTGCAATCATTTGAGAAATAAATGGGTGATGAGTAAGTGGACAGAGCAAGTAAATGTAAGTTGCTTTTTTGCAGAAGTTTGATTGTAAAAGGTAACGCTCTATGGACAGGAAGCCTAAAGAATGGCAGGACCAAGAGAAAGGGTTTTAGTGATGGGCAGACCTGGATGTCTTTACAAAGCAGTGGAGAGTGAGAGCTTTGAAAATGGGAATGGGAAGTTATGGCTACAGGGACAAGTTTGTGAAAGAGAGAGGAGATGGAGTGAAGGGCAAAAATAAAGAAATTAGCCTTGGCAATAAGGATCATGCATTTCCCAGAGACTAAAGCAGGAGAGGAAAGAATGGGGGGAAATGGAAAGAAATTTCCAAGTATGACGTAGACTTCTCTGCTTCATGAGGCACAATCACCACTACTACCACCACATCAGGGATGGTCTCATTTTCTCAGTAAATTAAGAGGTAAGATCCTTGCCATGGATGGGGTGTGTGTGGGAGATTGTGATAGTAAATCACAGGGCAGAAATGGAGATCTATGAGGGTTTTCAGTCATTTTTCAGTCATGTCTGACTCTTCATAACCCCATTTTGGGGTTTTCTTGGCAAAGATACTAGAGTGATTTGCCATTTCCTTCTCCAGTTCATTTTACAGATGAGGAAACTGAGGCAAACAGGGTTAGGTGACTTGCCCAGGGTAACACAGCTATTAAGTGTCTGAGACCAGATTTGAATTTAGGAAGATGAGTCTTCCTGATTCTAAGCCCAATGCTATATCTACTGAGTCACCTAGCTGCCCTATGAGAGTGGATTGAATTAATTCGGTAGATTTAGTGAATCCAGTTGGCATGACTTCTTCCAGGGGCATTTAACAATATGAAACCAGAAGTAGAAAAGGCAGATTGTAGGGATAATCCAGATTTGGGAAAGGAGGAGTATATATATATATATCAATAGGAAAAGAAGAGGCTAAGGCTTCTTGGGATTAAAACATTGTGAGGACAATCTGATCTACTATAGGGTCAATACTGTAAAGAGAGGAAAAAGGGGATAGCAAAATGATGAATTGGAAATACAAGGAGATATGGAGGGAGTTAATTATATCAGGGGTAGAGAACCTACGGGAAGAGGTTACCACTGCCCTAACACACATACACACACACACTTATATGTATACATGGGCTTCCCTCTATAGAATATAAACTTCTTGAGGGCAGGGAATGTTTCACTTTTGTTTTTGTATACCCAATGCCTAGAAGAGTGCCTGCACAGTAGGTACTTAATGTGGGTTGATTAACAACAGGTATTTATTAAATGTCTACTGTAGGTGCAGGGGATACAAAGACAAAATGAAAAACAGTCCTGGCCCTCAAGCACATTTAACACCTTGTTAACATCTTGTGATTACTTCTGCTAGGGCTTACTAGGCCTTTAGCTCCCTATATTTAGGTATTTAAAGCCCCGAGGGGTGGGGCTCATTTGTTGGCTCAGCCAATGAAGTTTCTCTCTTTAATTTTATCAGAGAAAGAGGTTCACACTTTGAATTTTTATAGTAAGCTTAACACCTCATTAACACCTTGTGATTACATTCTGGACTTTCTGAGCCAGGGGGTTGGTCCCAAATCAATTCCCTCACATTTATATTCTACCAGTTATGAGGACAGAGAGGGCAATTTCAGAGTTTAGAATCATGGAAATAGCATACTTAGGGGGTTATGGTAATATTTTAAAGATATTATGGTAATATTTTAAAGATATTACCATCTCTGTGGGTGGCTGAAGTGAGAAAATCCCTGGGGTTGAGAAGGTTGATAAAATGGGGTGCTATACCAACTTGTATATTGATGGCCCCATATAATAGAGCACAGACTCTGAACTAAGTACTGAACTTCTTAAGGAGGGGGGAGAGGAAGGGAAAGTAACTTGGAAACTGGTACATTAAAACCATAAGGATCAGAATTGTCTGATAGACATGGATGGAGTGAACCTCAAAGGTTAATAAATGATAATAGCAGAAGTTGATCTGGACTGGGCAGTGAGGAACACACAAATATGCTCACCCTTTCTTTTGGCTCAGTCAAAGAAGGGATGGGAGGCTAGAGAAAGAGCAGCCAGTATCAGAAGGGATGGCTTGCATTCTGGAGGGATTCATATCTTCTAGAGCAAGCCATACACACACTTAAATATATACACACATATGTATGTATGTATATATATATATATATATATAAATGTGTGTATATACTCATATGTATACATGCACATACACACATATGTGTGTAGCCCAGGCACATAAAATATAAATATATATGTATATATATACATATATATATATAGCCCAGCTATATAAAAAATATAGTCCAGACAGAGGCTAATTGATCAATTTTTTGTTTGTTTAATATCTTTACCTAATAAAACATTACATTCCTTATTGAATAAGAATGTTATACAAGTGAATTTTGGCAAGTAATTGGTAAAATAAGTTTGACTTAACACTTGAGAAAGGTTGAGATGTAAAGTAACCCTTTCTCAGTTCTTCATACATAATCCTACCTCATATGCTAAAGCAATACACAGAATTTTAGCATGGAACCTAGAGGTTCAAAAGCCGGAGCTTGTCCATTTTAGTCCATCCTTCTGCTAGTCAAGGGAGAATCATCCCTGCCAGAGCTCTCTTGAGTTATGCCTACTTCAGTTTTAAATTCAACAGAATAAGTCCTTAATCTAATAGCAATCACAGACAGATTGGCCCTGAGAATCCATCTCAGTTTTTCATTACCTCACTTTATCCTCTTCCTTCTGGCTTGAGTAGTTTCCCTGGCCTGGATATTTGCAGCTTTCGAAAGCAACTGATCCTTGCCATCAAGGAAGGATGATCGATTCAGACCAACCATGAATCACTTGCAACTCAGCTTCAGTACTAATGTATGTGTTTGGGGGAGGGAGTTTACTTTGTTTTTTGTAAGTATTTGTTTCTGTGTCTCTACTACAGTCCTATTCAGATGCTTCATTGTGGTGGGGAGGTGACCTTGGTGACAATGGAAGGGGAGCACAAGCTTTGGTGGGTCATATTAAGTTGGAAGGGTTTATCAAATGAGGTTCAACAATAGATTCCATTTTTCTTCTCCTCCAGTTTAGAGAGGTTCATTACCAGAAGGTTGGCTAGCTGGTGATAAATAGTTTGGGCCACAGAGATTCATGATAATCTTCTACTAACTAATGGTGTCAAGGATCAAGCAGTTTTGGTTTGTGGAAGGGCTATTCACACCAAACAAAATCATGAAACCCTGAAGGGACAACAAATTGAGATGTTGAAATCCTATATTGAACACAAATAATTTTTCTAGTGCCATTCTTTCTGGCTATGACTTAAAAAATTTAAAAAATATATTTTATTTTCCCTCCAATTACATTTTAAAGCAATTTTTAACATTTGCTTTTAAAAAAAGTTTTGAATTTCAAATTCTATCTCTTCTTCCCTGAGATGATAAGCAATATCATATAGGTCATACATGTATAGTTAAATAAAACATTCCATATTAGTCATTTTGCACAAGAAGACTTGAAAAGAAAGAAAGGAAGGAAGAAAGGAAGAAAAATAGGAAGGAAGAAAGGAAAGAGAAAGTTAGGAAGAAAGAAAACAAAAGTGAACAATAGTATGGTTCAGTATGTATTCAAATATTAGTTCTTTCCGTGGAGGCAGTTTTGCTATGACTTTTTAAACCTCATAGATCACAGAATTTGTAACTGGGAAGAAACTTAGAGATCTTCTAGTCCAGTCCCCACATCTTACAGATGAGTAAACTGAGGCCCAGAGAGGGTAAGCAACTTTTTTGAGCTCACACAGGAAGTAAGTAGGAGATTTAGAATACAGGCTTTTTGATCCAAAAGCCCAATGTACTTTTTCCTACATTTCATTGTTCCCAAGTTTCTTAAGCTTGGCTAATTAATCTGCAAGTCAATATCGGGTGCTTTCCAAGTGCCCAGCCTAGTGCTGGGCACTGTGAACTAGGCAGGGGTATGCTGGAGCCAGCTCTAATGGCTTTGAAAAGTTGCTTTTAAAATTTTCAGTGTAAGCATTTACATCTGAAAAATCAGCAATTGCTACAAATCGGGATTTGATTTATTGTTTTGTTGATTGCTTAGACTTAGTAATATGTTAAAAGTGTAGATTCAATTTAAAAGCTGGCATACTTTTTTTTTTGAGTCCTGATGTTAAACATTTACTAGCATATCCCTATATTGCTCTATAAACCTTACTTGAGCTCAGGAGGAGTGCAGTGGAAAACTGAGTGAATCTAAGCCATCACAAGATTGGAGGCCTGTGCATTGTTAGCCCATAACAATAATCATAGTAATAATAATAATAATAATAATAATAATAAATATTTATATAGTAATTTAAAGTTTGCCAAATGCTTTCTATTCATTATTTCATTTGAAGCTCACAAAATTCCTACTGTGAACAAACTAAGAGAAACTGTGTCCTCTGCCCTCAGGCAACTTGCAGTCTAGCCTAGTAACACACAATGAAATTCAGAAAATTATGTACTAGATTGTGGTATTGCCTGCCTGTGGAATACGAGGTCAGCTGAGATAAAGATGAGCTGAGTGTCAGGGAAGACACAGTGGAAGACACGTGAGCAAAAGCTATGACTTCTCATTCAGGACACTTCCTGTTTTTTCCCACTTGTAAGTGTTTTGGATTCTGAGCTATGACCTCTTTACATAAATTGGGAAGACAGGGTTTCTGTTCTTCTTTGATTCTGATCCTGTTATGTTGAAAGGCGTTAGAGGTCTGGCAGGAAAGACTGCTGCAGTCAAAGCTCCAAATCCAGGATGTCTGTTTGAATTGGTCAGTGCACAAATGCCCGTCAGACTTAAATCATTGCCTTGCCCTTCCTGTCACTGTATCTGGTGCCCTGGTTAGATTTCCTTCCTCCAGAAGCTCTGTCAGCATTATTGAACAGTAGAGGATATAAGCACAAAGAAATATTCTCTTATGGCTTTCTTTGTGTCAGAGAAGGCTATTTAGATAGATAGACTAGGTTGAAATCTATATGGTAAATGAGACAAGTCCCGCTGCTCATAGAAACCAACTCCAATCATCTGTCACACAGAAATTCTGCAGTTAGAAGATTCATTCCTTTGATCTAAGTAGTGCTGTATTAGGAGGGGGTGTGTGTATCTCTAAGATGGTAGTCATTTGAATTCTTTTCTGAACTTGCATAATGACCCCCAGAAGTTCTCCCACTTCAATAAGCAAAGAAACTTTTGGGGAAGCTCAAAACCCCTTGACTGGGAAGCTGAATTACCTTGTTAGAAGTAGGACCCTCACTGATGACCCAAAGCCCTTTTCCTGATGTTAGGGAGTTTGAGTATAAAGTAGTTGCCAATTCCTCCTCAGGAGTCTTCTCTTTTTCCACTATTAGACATCACTGTGATGTCATTTTTTCTTCAAAAATAAAGGAAGAATCGTGTATCAGTGCTAGCTCCCAGGTTCAAACTTTGCTTTGTAGATGGTCCAATCGCTAGAACATTGGACTGGGAGTCAGGAAGATTTAAGTTCAAAATAGGCCTCAGGCATTACCTAGCTACTCAAGTCTCAGCCTCTGTCTGCCTTTGTTTCTTCAACTAGAAAATGGGGATAAAAATAGCACCTACCTGCCAGAGTTGTTGTCAGGATCAAATGAGATAATATTTCTGTCTGGCACATAGTAGGTGCTAAATAAATTCTTCTTCCTTGTTTACTTCCTTTCTTTCCCTAATGTCTACTCTTTCTAGACCCTGATAAAAGACCTTTAAAAAAACCCACCAGACTTTACTGACCATGGAGAGGGTGCCCTAAGAGTGGTGCTTAGGTAGACCTAGGGCTCTAGCAAGGTTCCACCTAGGTTGGCACATTGACCTATATCCATTCTCACCAATTTGATTTCCACTTTCATTTTGTGATTATCTCCCTTAAATAAAGCTGGCTTGCTTCATTGTTTTATTGTGAATTTTATGTTTCCTTGTACTGGATCTTCCTAGTCTGCATTAAGATAACTTATTAATAAAATTATTTTCTCTAATATTTGAACTTAGATGTTAAGGACATAAAAGGATAGGAACTGTTTAGTTTTAAGGTTCATTAAGAAGGTTTGGTGATGATTTTGGAGTGTGGGGCACTGATTAAGATGAATTAGGGGGTGGGGGATGGAGGGGGATGAGGGTGCTGTGTTCCCTGGAGGAGAAGGGAAGTAACAAGCACCAAAGGTTTGCCCCCTTCAAAATTTGCCCATTTGAGCTTTCTAATTGGATATCTTTGTTTTGAGATTGTCCTTCCTAGACCTTGAATCCCCTCTACTTGAAGGACCCATTCCCTCGGGTTGAATGACTATTTTACTCCAAAATAAATCACTGATTTGTTGAACAGTCCTCACTGTCATCCTCAAAGTGTAAAAGAAGCAAGCACAGCCAGGGTTTTGGTTTGGTCAATTCGTCTACAAAAGGTTGGTGTTTTTTTAAACAATAAAAAGACCTTGAGAGTTGGGAGCAAGTCAAAGAAACCAAAATAAATAAATAAAACCAAATCCCCCCAATGTTTAGCTATTATCTCAGTTGCAGATATTGATATTGGCAACCTTTTCTGTATTTGTGGATGGAGGATTGATGGAATTCCTGCCAAGAGAAAAACTGATTTGCCCACATGCAAGTCCAGCCTGCTGGTCTGTCCTTGGAGACAAAATAAGGAACCTACTACCCCTTTGATCTAAAGCTATTTTTATCTGCCGCTGAGCAGTGCTTATGGTGCATTATGCATTTTGTGTAAAAAGGGGGCTGTCAGCAGACAGAGATAACCATTAACCTTGGCAAACCCATTTAAATGGGGCATTTATTGTTGCTTCCTCCAATCAGGGAGGGTTTGAGGCTTAGGTCATTTGCTTATGGTGACAGAGGGATGTTAATGTCATGACTCCCAGGCAAGGCAGCCAGACAAAACTGTGAAGGAGTCCAAGTTTGTCTTCTCTGCATGTATTCTCTCCCAGTGACACTTCTCCTGCCTTAGTCATTCACCAAACAAGACAAAACAAAAACAAAAGTAAAAAGCCTTTTCTTGTGCTCATTTTATTCTCAACCCTGTGCTAGGCACCATGGGTGACAGAGACTCGTATAAGGCATAACCTTACTCTCAAGGACTGGCCAGTCAGAATTCCTCTGCTGCCCCTGTTTGTTTAGGGTTTCCCACTATAACCGTCCTCCAGAACTGTCCTCTTCCTCTCTCCCTTATTCCTCCTTTCCTTCCTTTCTCCTTACATGGGCATTTGATTTTGGCCCTGGGAAGTTTTGCAGAAATATTCCATCTTCTGCCTTTGGTGCGCACAGGAGGGTGACTGCAACAATGCCATGTACTTGCTGGATTTTAGCATGTGAATTAAAGTTGGGATTGTTGTTGACTATCAAATGGGTGGAAAGCTCCTTAATAAGGGGATTTGTGTCCAGATTAGAACAGATTCTGCAGATTCTGTCTCTACACCAGAGTACCCATCCTGTAGAGTTTTCAATCTAAGGGATCCCCCCTTTTTCCTACAGGGTGAAATTTTTTACCTTGAGAGCTTGGATTTTCTCTCCTAGGAGTGTAGGCTCTGGCTCAAACCCAAATCAATGAGTTCATTAATCAGCCAAGGAATGGGCATGCTCTGAGAGCCCATTATATCTTCAGCCATATGCTGCCTGTGGAATATGCAAGAAAAATGGGAGACATGGTCCCTGCATTCCAGGAATTGATTGTTCCCTAACTGTGTCATATTTGTTAGGTTTGCCTCCCTCACAGTATGAGATAGGATATAATCAAGTTTGATATTGTGCAGGCAGAAAGGGAACAAACACTAATAAGCAGCTTCTATGTTCCAGGCACTGAGCTAAATCCTTTACAAATATAATCTCATTTGATCCTTACAACAACCCTGTGAGGTAGGTGCTATTAATATTTTCCCCATTTTTCAGTTGAGGAAACTGAGGCAGAGAGAGGTTAAGTGACTTGTCTAGGGTCACATAATTATTAAATGACTGAGGCTCAATTTGAATTCTTCCTGGAAGGTTGGGGTCTCTAAAATGGCCCCAGGTTTAGAAACCTTTTTATATTGGTGAAGATGGCTCTGAGGTATAGGAGATGCATTTCTGCTTTTTTTTTTTTAAACTCCTCACTCCTCTTATTACCTAGGCATACCCTCCGTGGTATATTCCATCCTCCAAGATGTTTCTTCCTTTGTTTTCTCAGTCAAAACATTCATTTTCTCTGCCTAGCTCTCACTCAGCTAATCTGATAAACTAATCTACACAAGGTATTAGTGAGTGCTAATGGCTTTTCCAAGGTTTTAAATTTTAATTAAGAGTTCCTAGAAATATAAAACTGGAACTAGAGAGATGATTTTCTTATACTTAAGGGTTAAACATGACAGCCTGATGTGAAGGGGAGGAAATGATTTTGAATGGTGAAATAGTGGGAGGGTCATATTTCAGGCATCAAATCATACCACATAGAAAAAGCCTACTCTGCTTTTTTATAAGGTGGAAAAAGCTCAGTGTGCTTGTTTCTTGTATCAGTCAATCAAAAAATAATGGTTGGATATTGCCCTCTTTGTGATTATTTCTGTAGTAGATAGTGTGGAGGATATATAGATGACATATAAAACATGGTCCTTGCACTCAGGGAACTTACAGTCTAGCTGGAAAGAGACAAAACTCAAACATACAACACAGTATTGAATAATCAAACCCAGAAGAGTTCTTACATATTTCAACATCTCAAGCATCTGTGATATCACTATGGATATCTCATGGTCAGTAGACACAATCTAGCTGTTAAATTGTATAGTTCTGACAAAAAGGGCTTTGGGTATTCAGTGAAGGTAGGAATCAATGTGGGAATAGTCGAGTTGTTTTGTGAGTGGAAATGGTAATGAAGCTTGATCTTGAAGAATGAGTACATTTAGGCAGGTGGATATGGGGTGCTGGTCATTCTAAGGAAAATTGATATAAGAAAGCACACTAAGTTTTTGGGAAACAAAGTTCACCTTATTCAATATACTTTGATAAAGTTTATTAAATGCCTATTGTATGTAGAGTAATGGACTAGGCACTAGAAGAACAAAGAAAATTTGTGTAAGGTGTAGTGTTAGGGCTCACAGTCTAGGAGGTTGTTAAGAAACTGTAAGTCAAAATGCTAAATGGGGAGATTGGTACTGCTATAGAGCCACTAGCATAGTGTCTGGTATACAGCAAGTGCTTAATAATTATATGTTGATGGATTGATTCTGACAGGTATAATTCAGGCAGGCTACATGAAGGAGGTGGATTGATGTAGAAGAATACCTTATGATGTCTAGTATGGTACAGGTGTTGAATAAAAATTGTTGATTGGATGATTAAAACAGAGAAAATGCATGAATAGTAAGCTACAGGAAGGCCACCTGCTTCCACACTTGCACTCAATCTTGTCTTCTCATAAATTTGATTGATGAATGAGGGAATAGGCTTGTAGGGAATTAAAGGGCCTTAAAACAAATGTTGGAGGCATCAGAGAATAAAAAAGGAAGGGCATCTGTTTGAAGGGGATGATGGGAACCAGAAACAGACTGAGACCTACCCTGTACCTGAAGGCTCTGAGTTCTGAAAAGCCAGGGTAATTGCTTGCAGTCCAGAGAATTTCCTTATCAAGCAAGCAATTAACTAACAGAGGAGTTATGTGGCTCCTGTCATGAAATTATGTGTTCCTGGAGATAATTTGGAAATGATATGTGAATGTGTTCAAAAGCATCTCCCATGTAATGTGGCTTATCATTTTCAAGGCAGATGGGTCCATTGGTTTCTCATGGTCAAGGCCGTCCCTGGACAAAATTGTGAGGGGCATTAGAGTTCGTTTTCATAAAACTCAAGACTTCACTTTCATGGGCTTTTTCTTTCCTTAGCAACAGGTCAGATATAGGAAATGAAAGGGGAAGAACTCAGTGGAAGATGAAACAAAAGTTTAGAGCTTGGGTGACTGTGAAGACAGAAAAAGATAGTTCTCCGTTATCAGAGAGGGAAGAATCCCCTTATGTCACCCAATAGTCCCCAAATATACAGTAAATATTTACTGCTTTCATGTTTAAAGCAGAGAGAATATGTTAGGGTATCTGCTGATGTGTTCATCTCTCTTTTCTTCCCCTGAATCCTTCTCCTTACTTTTATATTACTCATTTGTGGAAAAGTATAAAGGAAAATAGTTTGGTAGTGTTAGAGTTGGGGTAAGTGGAGAGGGTGATGTTTCTTAATAGGTGTAAAAACTTTAAATGGGATGGATTTCAGATATCACCCAAAAGATAAGTGAGGTAAAATTTGAACTTGGGGCTGCCTGACTTTAGGGCTAGTGTTCTATTCAACCTCATACATTTAGACTGCACATCTACTTTCCTAACCCATGGCCTCTCAGACTCCATGGCCCTGTGGATGATGTGCTTATCTTCTTGACCTTTCTGACTTAGATAATTTTTTCTCCCTTTCTTGGCTGCCTGACATCTGAGGATTCAGATTCTCTGTTTTGTTTCCTAATGCAGACTATTCTTGATTGCCTTACCTCTGACTACTTATGGATGTGCTTAGTTTCTCAACCCAGTCATTGGTTGCTCAGTTTTAGCACTTTGTTGATGTTAGAATTGTTTGCCTGAACATTGACCTTGAGGCTTGGCCCCATCATTTGATTTCTTGTTTCCTTATTGATAGACTGGCCAGTCTTTGCCTTCTGGCTCTTCTGGTTTCTGACTTCTTGCCTTGAACTGTATTGTGTTGGCCAACTGCAAATTCCTGCTCATCAACTTCAACTGAGCCCTTACTCCTTGGCGTTGTTTTACACATTTTTGAGTTTCTTCCTTACAGCAGCTGTTTCATATCTTCTGCACTTTTCCCCAGTCCTCTCTACTTCCCTGCCCCCACTCTATGCAACTGATCTAAAATCACTTATTACCACCATTCTCAGTACATAAATTTTGCTGAGATGATTCAGACCATCTGACAAGAACTCTCTGTGATAAAATGTAGCACCACTATGGTAGCCCCCAAACAGAAGGGATTTCTCCTGAAAAAGCTGGACCTCCACGATACTGGCTTTTCCCAAAGCTCTTCTTAGTCTGTAAAGCACATTTAGAGTCTGTTCAAATATATAACTAATCTGTTATACTGCGGGGGAACTGGTGGATATAAGCTATATATAGTTGAAATAAATCACAAGACATAGTCTTACTTTAATCCATTAGCTTGGCACAGGTTTAAATCAGTAAGCCGGAGCTCCCTATTTTCAGTCCCCTTTGAAGGAGTAAGCTCTATTTCTAACACAGACACTTGGGAGTAATGAAATTATAGATTTAGAACAAGACCATATAGATCATTAAGTGCAGCCCTTTAGTTTGATAGATGAGGAAACTGAGGCACAGTTTGGTTAGGTGATTTGGCAAGGGTCATACTAATAAGTGAAAATGGTGGGATTCAAACTTATCTTTTTGACTCCAGCTCCAGTATTCTATCAACTAATCTTTCATGTTAGCCAATCTTATATCTGCTCCTATGCCTACACTGAGCTTTCTTTTCCAGAAACTTGGATCCCCGGAGAAGAATTTTGGAGACTGAGTGAATTCTTGAGCCCTAGGCCCACTCAGTTTGACCTCAAGTTGAAATCGATATCCTGCAATCTGCTGGAAATCTAAAAATATCTGATCATATACCCATTTTATAGTCTTCCTCCATCCCTCCCTCTGTCCCTCCATCCCAGTGTTCCTTCCTTCCTTCCTTCCTTCCTTCCTTCCTTCCTTCCTTCCTTCCTTCCTTCCTTCCTTCCTTCCTTCCTTCTCTCTCTCTCCCCCTTTGCTTTTTATTTTAAACCCATTGCCTGCTTTCATGAGGTCTTACAGCTGTTTTTTTTATAAATTATTATTATTATTATTATTATTTTGCTTTTTGGAAGGCAATTGGGGTTAAGTGACTTGCCCAAGGTCACACGGTTAGTTTCTGTGTTAAGTGTCTGGGGCCAGATTTCAACTCAGGTCCTCCTGACTCCAGAGCCAGTGCTTTATTCACTGCACCACCTAGCCACCTCCAAAATTATTATTTTTTATTTAAAAAATTTTGAGTTTTGAATTCTCTACCTCTATCCTACCCCCCATCCATTGAGAAGGTTTTTTTTTAATTAAAAAAAAACTTTTCTGCTTTTTTTGGGGGGGGGGAGTGGGGAAGGTAGGGCAATTGGGGTTAAATGATTTGCCCAAAGTCACACAGATAGTGTTTAGTGTCTGAGGTCGGATTTGAACTCAGGTCCTCCTGACTCCAGGACTGGTGCTCTATTCACTGTGTCACCTAGCTGCCCCTTTCTTAGTTTTTCTACCAATCTCAATAGAAAAATTGAGCATTCCTACTTTCAAGGCCAAGGCCAACTCTCTTCTTGATTCTCTACCTTCATGCTTTAGAATCACATATTGTTTTTTTTAAAGGAGAATCACATAATTTTAAAATTGTAAGGAACTTTAACAGTCATCTAGTTTTACTCATATCCATCCCCTCAGCAACATTTCAGCCTCTGACTGAAACATAATACTTAAAATTTATTCAGCACTTTGTTGTTTGTAAAACACTACATAATTTATCTCATTTAAGGCTTAGAATAACCTGATGTGGTAAATACTATTATTCCCATTATACACGTGAAGAAACTGAGGATGAGAGAAATTAAATGGCTTGCCCCAAGTTACAGTCACTGAGTATGTGAATTAGAGGTAAGATTCAAATTGATTCCAAATTGAGCACTGTATCTACTATACCACCTCCTTGCTCTAATACTTTCTTTCTCTTTCATTATTTTCTTTTCTTTTCCTTGTCTTTTCTTTTCTTTCTTCCTTCCTCCCCCTCTCTTTCTCTCTCTCTCTCTCTTTCTTCCTTCCTTCCTTCCTTCCTTCCTTCCTTCCTTCCTTCCTTCCTTCCTTCCTTCCTTTCTTTTTCCTTCTTTCTTTCTTCCTCTTTCTTTCTTTCTTTCTTTCTTTCTTTCTTTCTTTCTTTCTTTCTTTCTTTCTTTCTTATCTCTCTCTTTCTTCCTTCCTTCCTTCCTTCCTTCCTTCCTTCCTTCCTTCCTTCCTTCCTTCCTTCCTTCCTTCCTTTCTTTCTTTCTTTCTTTCTTTCTTTCTTTCTTTCTTTCTTTCTTTCTTTCTTTCTTTCTTTCCTTTTTGGAGGGCAATTGGGTTTAAGTGACTTGCCTAAAGACACATGGATAGTAAGTGAGTCAAGCCAGATTTGAACTCCTGACTCCAGGGTTGGTGCTCTATCCACTGCACCACCTATCCGCCCCATCTCTAATACTTTCTTGATGTGGAACCCACTATCTTCCAAGGAACATTTTCCATCAATTATTCTTACTCTTTTCCTGTGTCTTCCATTTATTATTCCCTACTAGCTACTTCCTCATTGCCTAAAAACTAGTTTACATTACTTCTCACACTTCCTATCTCAGCTCCAACAACACCAATATCTCTTCTTTCTCTCCAAGGTTCCTGACTTCCTGGCTTCCTGGGACAGAAATTGACAATCAGACTCCAAATTTGACTGTTTCCTTTCTGAATTTGATAGTCAACTTCCATCCTGCAAATGGTAGAATTCTTCTGATAGATATTGACTTTTAAGCCCCTTCTATCCCCTTGCCTTGTAGTTTCTTTTCTTTTTTCCTTTTTTTTTTTTTTGCTTTTTAGAGGGCAATAGGGATTAAATAACTTGCCCAAGGTCACAAGGCTAGGTTGTTTGTGTGTGTGTGTGTGTGTGTGTGTGTGTGTGTGTGTGTTAAGTGTCAGGCTGGATCCGAACTCAGGTCCTTCTGACTCCAGGGTCGGCACTCTACTCATTGCGCTACCTAGCCGCCCCTGCCTTGTAGTTTCTGCTTGGAGTTTTTATTCTTCTGTATAGTCTTTCTGTTGGTAAGACTCAAGATAATGCAGCATCCTGTCTTGGGGTCAAAGAAGATGAGGACTGAGAAAAAGCCCTGTGACCCTCATTTTATTGAGTCTCAGGTTTTTCTTCATAGCAGATCTGTGTTAGCTAGAAACACCTTTCCCAGTGTTGCTTCTGATGGTGTTTTTAGTCATCTAGGCAGAATTGTTATTGACTCATGTAAACTCATCCTGCCAGGCTACGTTGAGTGGCTTACATTTGTCAAAGTCAATCCATCTATTCTGGGGATTGGTTGGCTCAGAACCAAGGCATGCTAGTTTAGCCAAGGTGGCACCTGTTTGCTGATGACTGGAGTTTTCTCTTAGAGCTATGTGATGCCCCTCTGGGATGATGTTGAACAATTTGGCAATGAATTTTTCTCTTGTTAAGATTCTCTGCTTATTGGCGGAGAGGGTAGTTAGGAGCAAACACTTTTGAAAAGGGACAGGGTCAAAGGAGAAAATAGAATAAATGGGGGGGTGGGATAGGATAGAGGGAAATATAGTTAGTCTTTCACAATATGACTACTATGGAAATGTTTTGCATTACTACACATGTATAACCTATATTGAATTGCTTGTCTTGTCAGTGGGGGTGGGTGAGGAGGGGAGAAGGGAGAGAATCTAGAACTCAAAGTTTTAAAAACAATAGTTAAAATATTTTTTTACATGCAGTGGGGAGTGGGGTATAAAAATCCATCTTCCCCTACAAGAAAGTAAGGGGGGGCTGGGAGGGGATATAAGAGAAGGCATATTGGGAGAAGAGGTATTCAATATGCTTGCCATCTTAGGGTTGGGGGTAGGGGAGAGATGGGATAAGAAGTATAATTAAATAATGAGAATGGCCTGGGGAAGAGGGAATTTCAGGAAGTTACTGTGAGCTCTACCCAATGTAACAGTGAAAAGATAGCAGGACTTGTAGTCAAGAAACACATAGGTTTCTGACCCAGTAAAGTCACTAAACATTTACTAAATGCCGGTTAAATACTGTGCTAAGCCCTGGGGATACAAAAAGAAGCAAAAGACTGTTCCTGACTGAAGGAACTTATATTTAATGGGGGAGACAACAGGCAAACAAATAAATACAAACAAGCTATATAGAGAATAAATAGGAAATAATCAAAAGAGGGAAGCAGTAGGATCAAGAGGTACTGAGAAAGGATTCCTATAGAAGATTGAATTTTAATGGGGATTTCAAGAAAGTCAGTAGGTAGAAAGGAGGGAGAGCAGTCCAGACATGGGTGATAGCCAGAGAAAATGAACGTCTCATTTGTGGAACAGCAAGGAGGCCAGTGTCACTGAATCAAAGAGTACATGGCAGAGAGGGAGGTAAAAAAAAGAACAGAAAGGTGGGAGGGTGCTAGGTTATGAAGGGCTTTGAATCTCAAACAGGGTTTTATATTTGATGCTAGAGGTGATAGAGAACCAGAGAAGTTTATTGAATAGGGGAGCAACATGGTTAGACTTGCACTTTAGAAAAGTCAATTTGGTGGTTGAATGGAGGATGGATTGGAATGGGGAAAGGCTTGAGGCAGGCAGATTCACCAGCATGCTATTAAAATAGCTTGGGTATGAGGTAATGAGGGTCTATACTAGAGTGGTAGCAGTGTCAGGAGAGAATGGGGTATACTAAAGGGATGTTGCAAAGGTGAAATCAACAGATTAGACTTGAGGGGTAAGAGATGGGGAAGAGTCAAGGATAATATGTAGGTTGTGAGCCTGAGGAAGGGGAGGATGGTGTTGCCCTCCACAGTAATAGAAAAGTTAGGAGAGGGGGAGGGTTTAAGGGAAAATATAATGAGTTCTGTTTTAGACATGTTTAGTTTGTCTATTGGACATTCAGTTTAAAATATTTGAAAGGTTGTTGAAGATGTGAGATTGGATGTCTGCCAGAGACATTGGGAGAAGATAGATAGATTTGAGCATCATCAACATAGAGATTGTAATTAAATCCATGGCAGCCAACAGAACTGCAAAATAAAGTAGGATAGAGAGAGAAGAACCTTGAGGAATACCTGTAGTTTGAGAGCATGATCTGAATGAGGATCAAGCAAAGGAGACCAGGAAACAGTGGTCAGATAGGTAGGAGAAGAGCTAGGAGACAGTGGTGCCCCAAAAACCTAGAAAGAAGAAAGCATGGAGGAGAAGGGGATGGACAGTGCCAAAGATTGCAGAGTCGGCAAGGAGAGGAAGTTTGAGAAAAGTTCATTGGATCTCGCAATTAAGAGATATCTCACTGGTAACTTTGGAGAGAGCAGTTTTTGTGGAATGATGAAGTTGGAAGCCAGATTATGAGGGGTTAAGAGGAGAGAAATTGTAGACAGCCTTTTTAAGTTTAGCTAAAAAGGGCAGGAGATATATATATATATATATATATATATATATATATATATATATATATATATATATATATATTGATAGCATGGATAGAAAGACCAAGTGAGAGTTTTTTGAGGGTGGGGAAAAACATGGGCATGTTTGTAAGCAGTAGAGAAGGAATCAATAGAGACACTGCAAGTAAGTGATAGGGAGCAATGACAGGGAGGGGTAGGGGATGGTAATCTTTTGCAGGAGATGGAATGGGGTGGAATAACTTGCGAAGGTAAAAGGGTTAGTCTGGATAAGGAACACGGTCACTTCTTCCTAAAGGAGATAGTGGTAGAAAGCATATGAGTGATATGAGAATGAGAAAGAGGGGAGAAGAGGATGGTTATGGTAAATGGCCTCATTTTTTTTTCAGTAAAATGTGAAGCAAAATTTTCAACTGAGAAGATGGAGTGAGAGAGAGCCATAGCAGGTTTGAGGACAGATGAAAAGGTTTGGAGAAGCTACTGTGGAGAGTGAGATAGTGAGTTGATATGGGAAGTATGATAGGATTGCCTAGCAGCAATGAGGACCCAATTAAGGTTGTGTAACAAAAAATTTTAGTGCACCCAATCAGAATTGTGTGTATTTTATCCACCCTTCTTCAGAAGCATGTTTTAGGAGGGAAGGTGATAGATAGTAGGGGATCCAAGGCTAAGGCTTGCTTGGCAGGGCACAGTTGGCAATATGGTAAGAGGGCCAATGACTGGAGAAGATGATGTAGAATCCTACCATCAACTTGCTTTGTCACCTTAGCCAATCACTGTTTTATGTCTGAAATGTGGGGATGAAATTGGAATAAATGATCTTGGAGGCCTCTTCTAATTTATCCTTCCACATTTATCACTCTATTTCCCTCCTTCCTCTTCCATCTCTCCCTGTCTATTCGCTCCCTCTCAGTTGACATTCTACGATTGTAATTCCCACCTAACCTGCTTCACAGGATTGGTGTAAGAATTCAATGAAATTTTGAACTTGAACTTTCAGATCAAAGTTTTTTTTTAAAGCACTGTACAAAAGCCACATGTTATTTTTAAGACAAGTAGGGATGACTCACAATTCATCTCCAAGTCTTCTCTTCTCCCTTCTTCCCCCCTCATTCAGTACAAGGAAAAAGACATACTTTTGAAGTAAGTGAAGGACACAGGAAACTCAAACATAGGAAACATAGGCATGGGAAATGGGCATTGTGTGCTGACAAAGTTTTAGCAACAGGCCCTCAGGGGGAAGATGTATTCACAATACCCTTTAAAGTTTAATTTGAATTATTTCTATATTCTCCATCTTTCCATTGCCTAGAAAATCAATAAAATAATATGTGGTAAGTGGCTAGCCCCTACATGTAGTGTGGAGGTGTCCTTGTGTGGCTTGAGAAGGGGCAGAATAGACATCTCTAGTCTTTTCTCCCCCCTTTCCCCCTCTTTTCCAAAGGAACTTGAAGTATGAACTAACTCCAAGGGAGACTTTAATTCTTAAGCAGGAAGCAGGAAATTGGGCAGACGGTTTGGTCACTCTGCTTTCCTCAGAGAGTGGGATTACCTGGTAGAAATTGTATCTATCTGCTCCCTTAGATATTATTTTTTGTTCTCTAAAGCAACAGGAAGCCATTGAAGATCTTATTTTATTTGCATGGGAGTAACATAGTCACACCTATTACTTAGGAAGACCATTTTGAGAACTGTGTGAAGAATGGATTAGATAAGAAAGAGACGGGAGGCCTACACAAAGTTGAGGTATGAGGTGGTGAGGAACTGAACTAGGATTATAACCTGGGGATGACCTAGGATATGAGTGGGGGGGGGAAATGGGTGAAAGACTTTATAAAGGTACCTTCACTATGATCATGTGGGGGCTTTTAAATTCCCTCTTTAGGGAAGCCTGAAGAGCCAGAAGTCTCCCTTCCTCACTAAGAATCTCTGAGGTGTAAGAGATTTGAGGGGCCTGAACAAATTTACCTTCTATAGCATGCTGAGAAGTGTTCACCCAGATTTTGCTTGAAGACCTCCAGGGACAGGAAACCCCTTATGTCCCTAGGCAGTCCATCCTGTTTTGGAGAAGTGATTGTTAGTCTAGTTAAGTCTAGTAAATAAAAGTTGAGTCAAGGAAAAAAAAATTTATTAAGTGCTAAATATGTGTCAGACACTGCTAAATGTTGGGAATAGATATAAAGAAAAAGGAGAGAGTCCCTGCGCCCAAGGAGCTTACATTCTTTTTTTTTTTTTTGCTTTTTGGAGGGGAGGAGGAGCAGGGCAATTGGCGTTAAGTGACTTGCCCAAGGTCACAGGCTAGTAAGTGTGTTAAGTATCTGAGGCTGGATTTGAACTCAGGTCCTCCTGACTTCAGGGCCAGTGCTCTATTCACTGCACCACCTAGCAGCCCCAAGGAGCTTACATTCTAATGGGGAAAACTGAAAGGGGATGGGGAGGGGACATGTTTTATGAAGGATGTTTGGAGAGTCAGGAAATGAACCCACGGAGCAGTGAGTTCTTTTTAAACTTCTTGGTTTCAGGACTCCTGAGGACCTTCCCCATGAAAGGCTTTTGTTAATGTGGATTATATCTATTGACATTTACTGTAATAGAAGTTAAAACAACTTAATATTGCTATGAAAATAATTTTGACATCTGGATTCCCTGAGAGGGAGTCAAGGTCTTCAAGGCACACTTTGAGAACTACTGTGGTAGAGAAATGAAGAGACAAGCAAGGGTGGTCAGAGCACTTTCCTTAAAATGGAGCTTCTGGGGAGAACTAACCAATCAGAGGAAGGGGCCACATGGACAGAATGAAGTTACAGGTTAAGAAAGCTGCTATGGAATGATAAAGAAGTCTAGAGATCCAGAAGAGAAATGAAGGAACAGAACTTTTTCTTTCTTTCTAGAAGCAATCTGCCACTTTGCCATTTCAACCCACTGCTCCCAGCACCTGGTCCCCTGGGGCCAAGCAGAACAAGTCTAATCCTCCTCCCTGTGACAGCCCTTTAAATACAAGAAGGCAGCTATCAGGATCTATCACATATCTTCTTATCTCTCTCCAACCTGGCTGCCTAGTTCCTTAGCCAGTGGCAAGGGAGATAGTAAGCATCAGTGCGTGGGAATTTGATAGTGACTGATCAAAAGCAATTCTGGTCCATTTGGTTGATAGCCCAACCAGCCAGTGCTGGGAAAAGAGGGCATTCAGCCTCTTCCCTTAATATTTTTATGTACTTCCTTGCTATTTCTGAGACTCCATTAGAATGAAGGCCATTGCACTATGCAGCATTCTGCATAGCGTAAAGAGAAATGGTTGTGGAGATAGAGAGGTGAAACTACTAGTCCTGTCTCTGATAAATACTGACTATGTGACCCTGGGCAAATCATTAAATCTTAAAGTGCAGGATTATGACTATGTCACATTCTTCCGCTATTGCATTTATTAAACTCCCCTGGTTCCCTATTACCTCCAGGAAAAAAGTGTAAATTTCATCTGTTTGCTTTTAAAGCCTTTTGCAATCTGGCTTATTCCTACCTTTTCAGTCTGCTGTCACATTATTCCCCTCCATGTATTCTATTATCCAGTGACATTGACCTTCTTGCTGGTCCTTACACATGATACTCCATCTCTTCACTCTATGCCATTGTCACTGGCTGTCCTTTGTGCTTGGAATGCTTTGGGGGCAGCTGGTAGCTCATTGGATAGAGTGCTGGGCCTGAAATCAGAAAGGAGTTCAAATCTGGCCTCAGACTCATTGTGTGATCTTGGGCAAGTCAATTAACCATGATCTACCTCAGTTTCCTCAACTGTAAAATGGGGGTGATAAGAGTACCTGCCTCAGCAGGGTTGTTGTAAGGATCACATGAAATATTTGTAAAAGTGCTTATTGTAGTACCTGGCACATAATAGGCATTATACATGCTTAGTCCTTTCTCTTTCCTCACCTCACCTCCCTGTCTTGACTTCTGAAGCTTCCTTCAAGACTCAGCTCAAATGTCACCTTCTATAGGACACCTTTCCCTGTCCACCTCAATGCTAATTTTTTTTTCTTTTTGGAGCAGGGAAGGCAGAGCAATTGGGGTTAAGTTACTTGCCCAAGGTCACACAGCTAGTAAGTGCTAAGTGTCTGAGGCTGGATTTGAACTCAGGTCCTCCTGACTCTGGGGTGGTGCTCTACTTACTGAGCCACCTAGCTGTCCTAGTGCTAATGTTTAACCTCTGGGATTATTCCCATTTACACCATCTATGTATAGATCTATCTGTCTATCTATATGCACACAGTTATCTGCATGTTTGTCTCTTCTATTAGAATGTGGGGTCTGTGAGGGCAGAGACCATGTTTTTGTCTTTTTTTTGTATCTTTGGCACTTAGCACAGTGCTTGGCACATATTAAATACTTAATAAATTCTAGTCGACTGACTGAATCTTTCAGTGCCCTAGATGACTATAAGTTAGTTAACATTGATCTATATTGGAAGAAGGATTTCCTCATGTGAGATTCCCAATACTATTGAAATCAAAAGTCTCTAGGGGTGGGGAACCTGTGGCCTTGAGGCCCCATGTGGTCCTCTACGTCCTCAAGTGCAGCCCTTCGACTGAATCCAAACTTTGTAGAACACATCCTCTTAATAAAAAAGATTTGTTTTATAAAACTTGGGATTAATCAAAAGCCTGCACCCAAGGACCTAGAAGGTCACAAGTAGCCTCAAGGCCACAGGTTCCCCACCCTTGGCGCTAGACCAAATGTAGCAAGTAGAAAATTATTCTATTAAGCTTTGATTTGGATAAAACTTTTCAGAAATATACTTGCCATTCAAAGTGAGGAACACTGGATTGATCCTTCAAATTATAAGGACACTCTTCTGCCTTCTCATGGTAAGTTCTTTAAGAGTAAAACTTCAATTTATCATTCAATTAAATGATTATTATTGAAAGCATCCATCACCCTAAATACCCATGGCTGTTTATAGGTCCTAGTGCACTGGCCTAGTTTCACTGAGGCCTGATGGATGACCACATCCTGCAGTAGATGCATCACAGGTATGGAGGATTGATTTCCAATGAAACTCATTGCCATTTGGAAGATCCATCACTGACACAGATCCATTCTGCCCCTCTGAACTGTGGCCCACTCGTGTCCAGCATTAAAAGCCAGCAATCGTGGCCCTTACGAATGACTTGAAGGCCCATTGGATGGATCTGGCTGTAGCCCAATGTCCATCCTATAAAAGTATAAAAGCTTTGACTGATCCAATTTCTCAAAGGCAGGGGAAGTCCTGGGTCATACTTCTAATGGAGCCAAGTGACAATAGCAGGGCTGGCTAGCAGGAAAGTGGGAAGTAGGTACCTTTGGTTTTCTCTGAAATCTCTCATTCTATCCCTTATTCCTTTGTGCTATATTCTACCCATACACCCCAGATACCCAAGGTGACATACTAGGGTGTCCCATTGGACCTGCTCAACCTCTTTCAATAATGTTCCTGAGGAGATGGTCTGCTGGTCTCCATTAGGTGACTGTGGAAAGCAGTTGTCTAACTCTGGGGATAGAACCAGACCTGGGTTCTTTGATACTCTCTTGTTCTTCTTGTCCCTGGGGTGTGACAAAAAACAAGCTCCAGCAAATGTCTGAGTCTCATTATGCTAAGAGGTAGTGCAGCACAGTACAACCTAGGTTTAAAAAGCTTCAGGAAAACAGAACATCATAATAATAGATGACACACAGTATTTTAAGGTTCACTAAGTGCTTTGTATATATTATCTCATTTGCCTAATGGGTTATTAAAGGGAAATGGAGGTTCTTGGGCCAGGTGCCTAATATGTAATATTGAGTAGGAGGAAAATGTGTGGGATAATCATGATCTCCTACAAACGTCGTTCCTTGATGGCCTTTTCTAAAGCAAGATGCTGGAGTGGAGGAACTTTGGAGTGAAGGGCTGACCTCATATGGCATTTCTCACATTCTCTAGCTATTCATTCATTCATTGCCAACTCCAGGGAAAAAATATTTGAGACATCCAACAGTGGCAGATCCTTTGATGGGGAGCTCCAGTTCTCAGCCACTGTCAGCATTTCGGGCCAGGCATGAGAACTAGAAATTGAATTCAGCAGTTTTGGAAAAGAACTAAGAGGGCAGTGACAGCCACAGCAACAAATGTGAAGGGGCAGAAGGCAAAGTGCTGCCTCCCTTTGCCTTCATTGTATGCTTCATTCTGCACCAGCTTTTGGCACTGCTCAGTCATATGGCCAAGTAGTAAGCTGAGTAAATGGCAGACATTGTGGTGTCATCTGAGGGTTCCTCGCAATTCCTTGCAACCTCCCTAATCTTTTCCTAACCCTTGGTTAATATTTATTGGAAGTCTTCCATCACACCTTTATCCTTTTAGCTATAGGCTTGTTCCCTAGTAACAGAAAATTGCCCAAGGGAACTTAAGTTGCTTTCAGCCATTGATACCTCAGTGTTAGTTTCTTTAAGCTTCCTCAAGAGTAGGTTATGAGAATAATATTAATAACTCATATGCATATATATGTAATTATTTAAGGTTTATAAAACCGTGAGAATTCTGTAAGGTAGATGTTACTTGAATTATTTGTTTGATGCCAGGGTCAAATGTCACTTCCCCAGGAGGCCTTCCCTGATTCCTGCAAATAAAATCCCTACTTCATTCCTCTAACATAGTTAATGGATGTGAAACAATGGAAAGGACACAAGCCTGAGACAGACAGCCTGAATCCCACTCATGTCTCTCTGATTCTTCTTCTCTGAGTAAACTTGGGAAAATCATTTACCTTTTCTGGGTTTCCCCAAAATGAGGAGTCTGGGCCAGATGGCTCAGAGGCCTTTTCCAGCTTTGTCTGTGTGATACTATGATTTAATTGGTATATGTTTCCTTTGTAATCATCTGTGCACACGTCCCCCTCCTTCCTCCCAGCAGACTGAAAGCTCCTGGAGGGAGCTATGATTGGTTTTGTCTTTTTGGCCCCAGTACCCAAAACAGTGAGCACATAGTAGGCATTTCATGAATGCTTGCTAAATTGAAATGAAATAAATTCTCATTGTATGGATGGGTCAATGGAGATTATATGACCTGGTCAGGATGATGTAATTAAGGGTAATCTTGGTAAAAAAAATGTTTGGGGAGGGGAAGGGTATGGAAAAGAGGAGGCATTGGAGGCTGGCTGGCTTCTTCACAGTTTTGCTACTTACTGATTTGAGTCTTTGAATACTTTGGATACACATGTACTCAGAAGCTGAGACAAATTACAGGAGCTAAGTAATCCCAGGCCCGATTGAATTCCAGGATAGCTTTCCATCTTTTTAGAAAGACTCAGGGCGATACTTTCTTGTGGGAGGGAGATGGATTCCATGGCCTCCCCAGAGCCCGAGGTCAGCAGTAAGATTCCCCAAGATGCTCTGACAACTAGTCAGATGTGACCTCACTCCCTCAGCTCAGCAGCTCTAACATACTGTGGACACTCAATCAATGATAAATGGGAAAGATAATGAGGTAAAAACTGTCCCAGGGGAGGAAAAGCTTCTGGAATAATTTGCTGGTTTTCACTTTGCCCCACCCCCTTGCCTATAAGTGTGTTCAGGAGGAAAGGAGCTGGGGACCTAGTGGGCCCTCTGAAATGGCGTGTGTCACACCAGGCAAAGAGCTGCCATTAACCTCTTCGCTTCATCAGCTTGGTGGCGGCTTTTACGAGAGGAAGTGAAGATAAAGGGACGTGATCTGGCACATCACTGCCTTGTTTCATGTCTGTCCTTGATTACATGGAATGCTGCCCACGAAAAGTTTTCTCTCTCTATCTCTCCCTTCCCTGCATCTACATTTCCTAGGCCAAGTGAAGATGGGAAGAAAATTATGCCCAAGTTCTTTCCCATTCCAATAAAAGTTTCAAAAGGACCAGTTGTACTATTAAAGTCAATCACAACTTGTGTGACCCATTTTGTCCTTTCTTCAAAAAGTCTCAGAGACTTCCTGTAATCCACTGTTGCCACCTTCTACCTGTTAGTGGTCTGCATTGCCTGTCTCCCCCCACCCCAGACACCCACACTCCTTCTAATGCTTTCTTTATGAGATTGCCTTCCATTTACACTTCATATAGCTTGTATTTATAATTGTTTATATCTGTCTCCCCCATTAGATTGTGAGTTGCTTTTGCTTAAGGACTACATTTTTGCCTTTCTTTTTATTTCCAGAGTTTAGTTCCTGGCACATAGTAGATACTTAATAAATTATTGAACTTAGTACAGTTTCTTATTACTATCTACCTGTACTATTATAATAGCTTCTTAAGGGTTTCTTCTTACCTCTACTCTTCAATTTGTCCTTCATACCTCATACATCTACTAGATTAGTCTCTCTCTCACTCTCTCTGTCTCTCTCTCTGTCTCTCTGTCTCTCCCTCCTTCCCTCCCTCCCTCTCTCTCTCTCACACATGTACATTATATATATATATATATGTACACATGTACACACACACACACACACACACACACACACATATATATATATATATACATATACATATATAATATCCTGTTTGTGAATCATTCTGCAATGCTAACCAATGTCACATGAAGAGTGTTTGGTTAGACTGTAACCTCTTAAAAAATATTGATTTTATTCTGAACTTAAGAAATAAAATAAGCATTTCCATAATATGGTAGAATAGAAAAAAAGATGATTGTACATGAAACTACAAATCTGTTATGTATAACTTTCTATTCCTTTTGAATATATAATAAAGTTATCATGTAATTTTTTCTTTTTTCTTCCTTCCCCCCATCCTTGCCCTAGAGATGGCTATCATTAGACACAAATATGTGTATTTTTGTATATATATGTAAAATAATTTCATATTTATTTTTATTCATCAGTTATTTCTCTGGATGTAGATACCATCTTCCTTCATAGGCCCTTTATAGTTAATTTGGGTATATATAATAGTCAAAATGACTTAGCTGTTCAAAGGTATTCTTAAAACAATATTGCTATTTCTATATACAATATTCTCTTGGTTCTACTTATTTTCTCTCCATTATTTTGTGCAATTCTATCCATATCTTTTTCTAAGGCTGTAACCTCTAAGAGCAAGGCCTATACCATATACTTCTTTGTGAGGTTCCACAGTACTGAGAACAACATAGTTGTTGCTAAATAAAAATCTGTTGATTCATGGACACATTAAAGAAACAGTCAGTAACCAAGAAGAGGGAGGCATGGAAATTGGAAGGTGTGGCTTCTATATCCCCTTGTCCAATTACTGCGTGTGACTTTGGAAAAATCATATCTCCTGGATGACTTGGCTTTTCAAACCACAGAAGGAGGACAGTGCTGCTGAACTCTCTCCAGTATTCTGAAGAGAAGATCACCCACAAACAATGGTGGGTCACTTGGCCACGGGTGAAACAGGAACAGGAAACAAAGAAAGAATGAATGGAAGGAATTTGCAAACACCACAAATCCCTTGGAAAGTCCTAGACAAATACTAAGCATAGTATCAACCCATATGTGAGCTGAGCTCCCTAGCTTTTTTGATGGATGAAAAAACATTTCAAGTTTTTCTGTAAAAATGTCTGTAGTGTAAAGATAAGGGATTTCTGGCACTTGTAGTGTTGACTTCTTAACTAGTTCATTTAAAAATGGCACAGTTATTTTTGGCATTAGTACTAGCTATATGAGAGCCTTAAACCCACACCACCCAAACAGCTACTTCAAGAAGAGATCCAGGGGAGCTGGTGAGGGGGGAAGAAACAGCCCCATTTTAGGAAGGTCTAAAATGAGTTTTCCTGTATAAGAGAACCTACCTTTAAGGGAAGAAAAGGTAGAGATCAAAGAGAGGAATTTTCATGTAGTGGGAAAAACACTAGGCTAGAAGTCAATAAAACTGGGTTCTTGCTTTTTTAGGCTGTTTTTAAACTTAAGTAAGTGTATTTTTGGCAAATTAATTTATCTTTCTGTATCTCAGTCTCTTGATAACAACAGAACAATTGTTATCAGGACAACAAGACAGTTAAAAGTTCCCTCTGCAACCCACACAATGTTGAGAAATCTGAAAAAAGGTCTTCAGCATATTGATGAAACACCTGTGGTAGATTTATTGGAGGCTGTGGAAATGGGACAGGCAGACATGAACAAATTGCATTCTACCCCCATTGGACGGAATATCCTCATTTATTTATTTTAGTCTCCCCAACTATTTTATTCCCCCCATAATATATGTAATCATGCAAAACAAATTCCCTCACTAGCCATGACAAGAAATTGAAGAATAAATAAAGAAAAGAGAATTATGTTTCAATTTGCACAGTGAGTCTATCTACTCTCTATCTGGAGGTGGATTTGGAGTCATTTGGAATTGTAGTTAGACATTGTGTTGGTCAGTGTTCTGAAGTCTGTCAAAGTTGATTATCTTTACATTATTGCTATTAATTACATTATTCTCCTGATTCTGTTCATTGTGACACTACAAATTTCATTGAAGAATCAAAAGAGTAAATGATACATTGGTAGATAAGACTAAAGAGTGGTCTGATAAGTAAGGGAGAACTAAGAGAGCAGTGTCATGGAAGCAAAGGGCTTTAGTTTCCTCATTTATAAATGGGAGTTTGGATCAAATATTCTGTTGGATCTTTTCCATGTCTAAAAAGCTGTGACTCTCTAAGGCTGCAAATTTTTTTTTTCACTTTCAAACTGTTTTAGTACTGTTGGCATCTCTCTGTATTGACTTAGGTCCTAGGACTTTTCTAAGGAAAATGTTTGTGGGACCTGTAACTATTTTCATCCCTTGACTTTTTCCATTTAGAGTGGATCTTGTATCCTATGTCATACTTTAAACGATGCCTGCTTTCTCCAGTCTTCTTCTCTTTAATTCCCAATCCCATATCCTATCATTAATCTTTCTCTGCCAAGTCTCAGCCCTGGATTACTCCTACCATCTGCTGCCTTTGCTCCTACTCAATGCATGCCAAATGAAACTGGAGAAAATCATGAAACTGCTGACTACATCCACTATGAATTTATGTCATGTGATCTCAAGATTGCAACAAGGCAATCCTTTTGCACCTCCCTAATTGACTCACTGTCCCACTCACCACAGCAGCTTTTCCAAACCTCAGCATCCTTCCTCAAACCTCACATGACCTCCCTCATCCACCCTCTCAGCCCAGTACCTTGCCTCATATTTCACTAAAAAAAGAGGGTATTTACAAGTATTTCCTTTTTCCCCTCCACTGAAGCTTCTCTTTCCCAGATGCCCTCTGCTACCATCTACTCCTTCACCCCTGTCTCATATAAGGAGATGATCTTTATCCTTTCAAAGGTTAATCCTCTATAGATGTGATCCCATTCTATCCCATCCTCTCCAGCAAATTGCTTCATATATCATCTCTGTTTTTTTCACTTATCTTCAATCTCTCACTGTCTACCGACTGCTTCTCTATTGACTATAAACATACCCATGTTTCCCCAATCCTCAAAAAGCTCTTACTGGATTCCTTTGTCCCCAATAGCTGTAAGTCAATATCTTTCCTCACTTCTGTGACTCAACTCCTTGGGAAGTTCATCTATTTTTGGAGCTTCAACTTTTTTCCTTCTTATACTCTTCTTTTAAAATTCATTTTATTTTCAATTTATGGAATAAAACAAACATTGCATATAAAACCACAACACAGCATGAAAAAAGATTATTGCATATGAAACTACAAATTTACTCTGCACAACTTGCTATTCCTTTCAAGTATACAACAAAATTATCATGAAAGTTCCCTTTCCCTGTCTTTTTTTCTTCTCTCCACCTGCCCTAAGAGATGGCTACCATTAGACGCAAATAGGTATATATATATATATATATATATATATATAAATGATTCTATACATGCTTCTATTTATCAATTCTTTCTCTGGATGCACATAGTATCCTTCTTCATATGTCCTTTACAGCTAATTTGGGCATTTATAATAGTCAGAATAATTTATTTACTCAAAGTTGTTCTTAAAACATATTGCTGTTACTGTATATGATGTTCTCTTAGTTCTGTTCATTTCATTATTCATTATTTCATCCAAGTCTTTCCATGTTTTTGCCATTTCTTATACCATCACAATCATATATCATAACTTACTCAAACATTCCTCAATTGATGAACATACCTGCAATTTCCATTTCTTTGTCACTGCAAAGAGAGCTGCTATAAATATCTTAAAACGTATAGATTCTTTTTCTTTTCCTGTACTCTCTACAGTCTGACTTCTTAACCTCATCAATTAACTAAAACTGCTCTCTCCAATGTTATTATTGAATTATTTGCCAAATCTCCAAAGTTACTAGCAATTTATTTGCCAATTTTTTTTTTAAAAGCAATTGGGGTTAAGTAACTTGCTCAAGGTTACATGGCTAGTCATTTTTTATGCGTGGGTGCTCATTTTCTGAGGCCGGATCTGATCTCGGGTCATCCCAACTCCGAGGCCGGCGCTCTTACTCACTGTGCCACCTAGCCACCCCTTTAGGGCAATTGGGGTTAAGTAACTTGCCCAAGGTTACACGGCTAGGTTTTTGTTTGTGTGGATTAAGTGTCGGAGGCTGGCTCCGAACTCAGGTCCTTCTGACTCCAGGGCCGGCGCTCTATTCACTGCGCCACCTAGCCGCCCCCTTATTTGTGAATTTTAATGGCATTTTCTCAGGCCTTATCCTTTTTGACTTCTCTAGCCTTTAACACTATCAGTCAGCATTTCTCCTTGAGCCTCTTTTCTCTCTGGGTTTTCATGACACTCTTTTCTGGATCTTATCCTCTGTATCTGATCACCTATCCTCAGTATTCATTCCTGGATCTTCATCCAGGTCATGCCTGTTAACAGGCATCTCAAAGGGACCTGTCCTCACCCCTTTTATACTCTCCCTCTATATCCTTTCACCTAAAAATCTCATTGTCTTTCATGGATTGGATTATTACCTCTATGTTTATGAATCTCCAATCTACTCATCTCGTCCCAGCCTCTCTCCTGACATCCGGTCTTGTATTCCAAAGTGCCTACTGGATATCTTGAGCTGGATGACCCTGAACTGGGTATGCAGTCTGTTATTATGGCTGTTAACTTCCACTTATTTGCCAAAGTGAGCTTCCTAAAGTGAATACTGAGCATGTCACTCCTCCTCTACTCAATAGACCTCAGTGGCTCACTTTTTTCTTTAGTATAAATTATAAAGTCCTCTGTTTGGCACTCAAAGTCCTTCATAATCTATCTCCCCTTACTTTTCTGATATTCTTGCACCTTACACTATTTCCTGCTCCTGATTTATTCCCAGATCCAGTGATGTTAGCTGGTCTCCTTTCTTTTTCTGCTATGAGACTCTCCATCTCCTGACAAAAGCATTTTCAATGGCTTTTCTTCATGTTATGCTTCCTCATCTCTATCCCCTAGCTCTCCTGGCTTCCTTTAAGACCTAGCTAAAATGTCACCTTCTACAGGAAGCCTTTCCTAATTCCCCCTTAATTTGAGTGCCTTTCCTCTTTTGATTATTTTCTATTTATCCAATATGTAGCTTGTTTTTACATAGTTGTTTGCATGTTATCTCCTACCATAGAATATTAGCTCCTTGAGAGCAGGGATTGTCTTTGTCCTTTCTATGTATACCCAGGGCTTAGCACAATACTTAATATGTAGTAGGTGCTTAAAAATGTTTACGGACTGACTCCATTGACCAAATCCCTTCTTCACCTTTGAAGTGCCATTTGTCAGTCCTCATTATTTCCTCATGTACCCAGTACTCTCATCTTCAGTCTCTTTTCTCCCCCAAAAAAGAAGCTCCTTGCTGAATTCATAGCATTTAGGCATTAAGTAATTATTGCCACCCCTCCTAGAAGGATTTGGATAATTAAAAAAGGAATCTGGAAAGGATGATGCTTAACTCAAAGGAATATGTTGATAGTGGGTTTTTAGGCATATGGATAATATTTGGGGGCAAGGGACCTTCCTAGTGCCACCAAAACCCATACCATGTAGATGGCTATTAATTCTTCTTCTGCATAAGAAATATTTTGATTCAGATCTTTCCATATAGATTTCAATTATCCATGGAGATGTGTTTTATGAGAGTGAAAATGGTGAAGAATGCTGAGTTTGGCAATTTTTTTTAAAGTAATGACTTTAAAAAAATCTCCACATTTTCTTTCTTGATGTTAGCAAATAATGACTAGCCATGCATTCTTCTGGCTAAACTGGGTTTAAATTGAAATAATATAAGTTTAAAATCACAATGTCAAAGGGGCTCAGAATTTAATCCAAACCCTGTGCAAATTTTGTTTGCAAATTACTGTGAATCCCTTAAAGGGCTACCCCTTGCTACATATTTATGCAAGACAGAGCCACAAAGATGCGAAATTCATTTACACTTATGGTGCACTTGGCAGCAATCAGAACAAAGCTTGAATTACATTTCAGTAAAGATATGCAAGGTGCCAATATTAGATTATAGTTGGAACCGACAAACTACAGAAAGTATGATCGTGACAAATAGGAAAGAATAACATTTTAGAAGATGTGATTTCTGATTAGCACAATTACAGAGAGCAATTGCATGCTCCCCTTCCAAAGGAGCCAATAAATTAATTGTACACTAATGCAGAAGAGATTACACCCCAGATCTATGCATACCAACATTGCTACAAACCATGTATGTAAAATGTAATTGCATCGTATCATCAAGAGAATTCTGGTGAGGATTCAATTATACAGCAGAGTGATTGTAAATATTCACAAATATCCTGGATTTTTTTTATTACTATGCTACAGTTTATGCTGCATAATCTGGTCACAAAGACTGGCAAAACAAATAGAAATGAAAAAGGCATTTATCCAGGATCATTTGTCCACAGTGTAAAACTTGTCACATTCTTCACATGGCCTTCAAGTGAATGGCTTCACTTCTCTATTTCATCTGCCCCCTTAAAAGGCAATTTGAAAAGGATAAGTGGAAATTTTTCTAAACACACTAAAGTCTCCTTACATTTTTATAGCATTTTATAGTTTCGAAGTACTTACACATCTATTATCTTGTTTTGTTCTTACTATGACCATTGGAGGTATTTTATTACTTTTTTATATCAGGAAAAACCAAGGTTCAGAGAATCAAATCATCTAGGTTTCCAGTAGCAAAACTGGAAGGAGAATGCAAACCTGATTCTCATCTCTTTCTGTTTCACAGTATTTGTTTCTCCATTTCTTTTAAATTGTGGGAATTAGACAGCTGGTGTTTAGTGTTTCGGGAAGTAGTCTTAGGGACTTCAGATCCCCTGGGTTTGAACTGTCCCTAAGCACTGAAACATACTCTTTCTGGCCCCCGGTGAAGCAATCCTCTCCTTTGAGAACTTTTCATACTCTTTCAGACAATATATGTTCACAGAGAAGTATATTAAATATAACCATCTATTTCATACAAACAATGAATACACATTTTTCTGGGAAGGGGATAATTGAGGGAATCAACAAAGGCCTCTAAAAGTAGATGCTACTTAAGCTTGAACCCTGAAGGAAGGCAAGAGATTGTAGGAGGTGGAGGTAGGTAGGTAGAGTTTTCCAGCCATGTAAAAGCACAGAGAAGAAAGATGGAATATTTTGTGTGGGGTGGTAGGGGTAGGGTGGCCTAGTTTGGCTGGAATTTAGTGTGAGTGAGTAGGAGTTATCCAGAAAGCTAGATTGGAGCCAGATTGTGAAGAACTACAAATGTCAAACAAAGGAGTTTCTATTTTACCCTAAAGGCAATAGGGAACATTTGAAGATTCTTGAGGAGGTAAGTGACAGATCTGTGCTTGAAGAATGTCACTTGGGAAGTTGTAGTGCATGTAGTGGATATATAGAAAAGGGGAAAGACTGGAAGCAAGGAGACCTAATGGAGGCCATTTCAATAGCCCTAGTAAGAGGTGATAACTAAAGTAGGGTTGATGTGTTGTGTTTGAGAATAGAGAAGGGGACAGAGGCAAAAGATACTGAGGAGTGGAGATTGACAGGGTTAAGCAATTGATTGTCTACTGAGAACAGGTGAGAATGAAGAATCAAGGTTCACTTCTAGGTTGTAAAACTGTGCGATTGGGAAAATAGTAGTGCCCTCAAGAGAAATAAGAAAGTTAAAAAGAACGATAGTTTTAGGAACAGAGACAATGAGATAAGTGTTGAGTATGAAATATCTATGAGACATCTAGGCAGGAATGTTCAGTAGATAGTTGGTGATATAGGACTGGTGCTCATGGGAGAAATTAGGACTGAATATGTAAATATGATAGTTACCTACAAAGAAAAGATTGTTGAATCTATAAAAGCTGATGAGGTTACCAAAAGTGAGAGTGTAGAGAGAAAAGAAGAAGGAGAGGGTCCAGGATAAAGTTTTGGTGCACATTCTCAAATGTTGGAAAGACATAGATAATGACACTGCAGAAGAGGCTAGGATGAGAATGAGACAGACAGTGTCACAAAAGTCTATGGAAGAGAGAGAGAGAATCCAGGCAGGGAGTAGTCAAGTGTCAAATACTACAGAGGTCAAGAAGGATAACGAATGAGAAAATGCTAGTAAATTTATCAATAAAATCAAGTTATTGGGAGAGAACAATTTTGGTTGAGAGGTAGATACAGAATCTAGAATATAAGGAATTGGGAAGTGGAATGTGAGAAAATGGAAGCAATGAGTGAAGAAAATTTTTTTCCCCTGGGAGGTTGTCTATAAAAGAAGAGATGTATAGGATGATAGCTTGAGGGGATAATACTATCTAGTGAATTTTTTTTTTTTTTTAAGAATGGAGGAGGAGAGCATTCTGGGAAGATGGCAGAGTAGGTCAGAAAATTCCAAGCTTTCAAGATTTTCCCCTTACAAAAGAGATAAAATAGCACCTTAGGGCAAATAAAGTGGGGTGTATGTGTGTAAAAGTAAATAAGAATAGGGGCATAACAGGGGTCTTCTTGGGACAATTTGAGATCAGAAGAAAAATCCCAGGGAGGTTTGGTCCCAGTAAAGAGTAAACACCACCAGACTATGGCATGCTTTAACATAAGCAGCAAGCCCTGGAGTTAGATGGTTTAAGAGGCTGCCTCCACCCCAACCATGAGAACTTTTAGCCCAGTGATACTGAGAGTTGGGCTTCTGAGCCTGGGAAGATCATGAAGATTGAGGGAACCTCTGCTGACAAGGAATGCCAAACCCAACTGTGCTGTAAAGAACAATGGGGATGAGAAGGAGCCAGCACATGGCCAGGTGAGTGCAAAAGCCCCTGACTGTGGGCACTTAGAGGAGGTTGGAGGTTTCCTGGCTGGAGGTGTGCACTGAAGATCTAGGGCAATAGGCACCATCTCCCTTACCCCAGGGCCAGAGGTGATTACAAAAATTAAGCTATTACCACAAAAAATGCACAGGCAAAGGAGAAAGAACCCAGCCACAGAAAGTTGTTATGGGAATAGAGAAGACTGAGGTTCATCTTCAAAGCAGGATATTGAAGTAAAGAAACCCCAAAAGAGAAACATCAAATGGCCACCTGCCCCAAAAGAATTCATAGAAGATTTTTAAAAAGACTTAAAAATCAAATGACAGAGATGGGGGAAAAACTAAAGGAAAAGAAGAAGAAGAAGAAGAAGAAGAAGAAGAAGAAGAAGAAGAAGAAGAAGAAGAAGAAGAAGAAGAAGAAGAAGAGGAAGAAGAAGAAGAAGAAGAAGAAGAAGAAGAAGAAGGAGAAGGAGAAGGAGAAGAAGAACAACAAGAAGAAAAAGAATCTAAGAAAAACAAGAAGATTATTAAAGAAAAGTCAGCCAATTAGAAAAGGAGAACCAGAATCTTTATATTTTTTTAAAGCAATTGGGGTTAAGTAATGTGCTCAAGGTTACACGGCTAGTCATTACTTATGTGTGGGTGCTCATTTTCTGAGGCCGGTTTCGATCTCGGGTCATCCCAACTCCGAGGCCAGCGCTCTTACTCACTGTGCCACCTAGCTGCCCCGAGAACCAGAATCTTAAGGAGAAATTGACACCTTGAAAATTAGAATTGGGTAATGTGAAGCCAGGAGAATTTTAAAAGATCAAGAATTAAACAAAATATGAAAAATGAAAAAAATAGAAGAGAGTGAAACATAAGAAAAACAACAGATTTGGAGAGTAGATCAAGAAAAGAAAACATAAAAATAATCAGACTAACTGAAAGTTATGATAAGAAATAAGAATCGTGCTATACAAGAAATAATTAAAGAAAATTGTCCTGAAGCATTAGAACAGTGGCGTGGGGTGGGGGAAAGTAGAAATAAAAAAAAAAAAATCCATCAATCACCACTTAAAAGAGATCCTATGAGGAAATTCGTAGAAATATCATAGTCAAATTCCAAAACCTCCAGCTCAAGGATAAAATATTAAAAGTAACAAGAATAAAGCAATTTAAATATGATGGTGCCACAATTAGAATCACACAAGACCTAGCAAAAGAACTGGGGCTCCAGCCAAAAATATCATACCCAGAAAAGTTCAGCATAATCGTGAATGAAAAAAAATGGATACTTGATCAACTTTCAGAGTTTCAAGACTTTGTTAAAAACAAAACAAAACAAAATCCTGAACTTAATAGAAGATTTGACATACAAGATCCAAGAGAAATATAAGGTACATATCAGAGACAGATTATAAAGAACTCAGTAAGGACAGACCATTTACTATATATATATATATAATGTAAAATGTATGTTTAAGATTCTTATTAATAATTGGGTAGCTCATAAGTAAGATTGGGGTGAACCTGAATATGATAATAATTTAATTTAAAAAGTAAAACTACTTAGGAACAGCTAAAAGGGTATTACTATTACTAATATTATTATTTTTACAAATGAGGTGCGAGAAGAATAATCAATACAGAGAAATAAGATGGGGCAGGAGGGCTGGTAGTTCTGGTAACCTACTTTCATTGAGAATGGGTTTAAGAAGGAATAATACATATATATTTAGCAGAGTATAAAAGTTTTCTAAATTCAGAAGAAATAAAATGATAGGGGCATAGGGAGGGGCGATAGGACAAGGGAGGGATCTGTAGAGGAGAGGGTGAGGGAATAGGTAAAGGGCGGGGTAAAGAAGGGTATTTAGATTTTTTTTCTTATTTTTTTTAAACAAATGCTTTAACTTCTGTTTAACATCATTCATTTCCGCCAGATTTTGAGTTACAATCATTTTCCCCCTGTTATTCCCCTACCCAACCTCCCAGAATATCAGTCCCACAAGATATCGCTTCCTCCAATCTGCTCTCTCCCATACCTTTTCCCATACCCCCTTCGACTTTTCCATTAGAGGAAGGTGAATCTTTGTGTCCCAATGCCTGCACATCTTATCTCCCAATTATAAGCAAAAGAGTATTAATAATAGTATTTATATATATTTGAAACATTTAATGTTAATACCTCGAATTTCAGATCCATTTCCTTCCTCCCTTGTCACCCATTCCCTCTTGGGAGATAAGTAATTCAGTATATGTTGTACATGTCTAGCTATGCAAAACATTATCATAGTAGATATATTGTACAAGGCTGCTTATAATTCCCTCCCACTCATCCCACCCCCCACCTGGTCCATTCCCTACATGATCCTGTCCCTCTTCTATAGTGGGTACTTCCAACCTCCCCTCCCCCCAAGGATGCCCTCCCATCCATCATCCCTCCTCTCATCCCCCTTCCCCCTATCCTGCTGCAGGTTGAGATATCCCATTTAGTATGTATGTCATTCTCTCCCTGAACCAAATTCAATGAGAATGTGGTTTTGCCTTTTTTGCCTTCCTATTCTCCCCCTCCCTTGCAACCACTTCTCCTTGCTTCTTCTACATGGGATAGTTTACCCTACCCTGTCTCTCCCCATCTCCTCTTGCCACTTTCCTCTCTCACCTCATAATTTCATCCCTTGAGTATTCTCCCTTCCCAACAAATTCAACCTATGCCCTCTATCCATATATAACTATAACCATATACACACGCATTCACATAAGTATTCATATGACCACACACCTTTCTTCCATTATTTTCATAGTGAGAAAGATATCATCAGTCACCGTTATTGTTTTTCCATATAGGAATGTAAATAGTTCAACTTTGATAAGTTCCTTTTGATTTCTTTTCCCTGATTACCTTCTCAGGCATCTCTTCCTTCTTGTGTCTGGATGTCAAATTTTCTATTCAATTCTGGTTTTTTCTTCAAGAATGCTTGAAAGTCCTCTATTCCACTGAATGACCATATTTTCCCTGAAACAAAATACTCAGTTTTGCTGGGTAGGTGACCCTTGGGTTCATTCCCAGTTCTTTTGCCCTCTGGAATATCATATTCCATGCCCTTCGATCCCTCAGTGTAGAAGCTGCCAGGTCCTGGGCTATTCTGATTGTGTTTCCACAATATTGAAATTGTTTCTTCCTGGCTGCTTGTAGTATTTTCTCCTTGATCTGGGGATTCTGGAACCTGGCTATAATATTCCTGGGAGTTTTCTTTTTGGGATCTTTTTCAGGAGGTGATCTGTGGATTCTTTCAACCTCTATTTTGCCCTCTGGATCTAGAACATCAGGGCAATTTTCCTTGAGAATTTCTTGAAGGGTGATTTCTAGGTTCTTTCTTTGATCATGGCTTTCAGGTAGTCCAATAATTTTTAAATTGTCTCTCCTGGATCTATTTTCCAGGTCAGTGGTTTTTCCCATGAGATATTTCACATTGCCTTCTAATCTTTCATTTGTTTGGATCTGCTTAACAGCATCTTGATTTCTCATAAAGTCATTAGCTTCCATTTGCTCCAGTCTAACTCTGAAGGAATGAATCTCCTCAGTGAACTTTTGAGATTCTTTTTCCATCTGGCAAATTCGACTTTTTAAGGCATTCTTCTCCTCATTGCCCTTTTGGGCCTCCTTTGCCATTTGAGTTAGTCTATTTTTTAAGGTGTTGTTTTCCTCAGTCAGGCTGTTGACCCTCATTTCATACTTTTCCTGCATCCTTCTCATTTCTCTTTCTAATTTTTCCTCCACTTCTCTTATTTTATTTTTAAAGTCCTTCTTAAGGTCCTCTATGGCCTGCAACCCGCTCATGTTTTCCCCTGGGGCTTTTGGAGCAGGACTTCTGACCTCACAGTCCTTTTCCCGCTCTATGCCCCCAAAATAGGAGTCTAGGGTTGCATTTTTCTGTTTCCTTTGCCTTGGCATGTTGCCACTTAATTACTTGACTTTTGGGTTTGTTGCCACACTATGGCTTTAAGGCCAGGTAGAGGAATTTTCGTCCCGAACGTGTGGGGGGCAACTTCCGTTTCTGGCAAGCTGTAAACCAACCCACAACTTCCACCCTAGATCACAATCCAGATCCAGGGAGGTTAAAGCAAGAGCAATTACCCCCCCCCAAGACTGATTGCTGGATCTCCCTACAATTCGCAGGCCAGGAGCTGGAGCTGCCACTGAAAACTACAAAATGGTGTGTCTCCTCAGGGGCTTCTAGCCCCCAGGGCAGGGAGCCGACACATTCCCCAAATACTGATCCCAAAGTCCATAGGATACTAACCTCTTACTTTGTCCTAGGCATGTCTATGTTGATAATTTTGGAGTTGCCACAGCTGCTGGTGTTCTGGGGTTCCTCCAGCTGGCTGCTGGCCCTGCTGCCCTGGGACTAAAACCTCGGCTCACGCAGACCTGGGCTCTGCTCAGCTCGGCTGGGCTCGGCTCCCCATGCTCTGCACAATGCGTGGCTCCCAGACCACTGTGCTGGTCCTTCCTGCAGGGCTGCTGGGCTGTCCTCAGCGGGAGGTTAGCTTCTCTGTGTCATTCTGTGGGTGCTGGGGCTCCAGAAGTTGTTCAGAGTCCCCTTTTACATAGTTTGGGCGGAATCTGGGGGCAGAGTGGCTTGGATGAGCTGTTTCTACTCCGCCATCTTGGCTCCGCCCCAGGGTATTTAGATTTTATGGGAATGGGAGGATTGGAGAGGGATACTTGGAGCAGAGTAAGTAATAGGAGGGCAAGGTAGATGGTAGAAGTGAGGTAGAGGAGGCAGGAGGGATAGGAAACAGTAAAATTAATTTTGGGAAAGTATATGTCTATGTGTGTATATATGTTTATGTGTGTATATGTGTGTGTGTGTGTGTGTGTTTGTGTGTGTGTTGTGTAGCTATGGAGAAACATCCAAACTTAATTGTAGCCTTCTTTGGGGGGCAGGGGGAACAAAGTAAAAAAGTGCACAGCAGAGAACAAAAGAAAACTTGCAAAGAAACAAAGAAAAGATGGACAGTTCTCAACATGTGTATTATTTATCAGACAATGTTGGGGTGAAAATTTATCATTATGTATTTTGAATCCTCTCTTATATTCTGCTATGCACGGGACATGCTTTTCCCCCTTTCTTTGTATTTAAGTTCCAATATTTAAGTTTACAATATGTTTTCATAAAAAAATGAAAGAAAAAATTTTAAAAAGAAAAAAAGAATGGAGGAGGGGAATCTGGAAATACTTGAAGCAAGAAGCAAGTCAATGGATAGAGAGAGCTAAAATTAGATAAAGAGAGGTAGAGGGGAGTAACAAAAGAGTAGTGTTGCAAAATCTGAGATAGGAGGGGGTATGTAGAAGAGGGGAATGGCCAACAATGCTAAAAGCTTCCACAAGAGTAAGAAGGAGAAAATACTTAGCAATTAAGAAATAATTGGTAACATTTGAGATAACAGTTTCAGTCAGGTGGTTGGGTTGGAAACCAAATTGTAAGGAACTGAGAAGCAGTGAGTGGGAAGAAAGTAAAGACATTGAATATAAATAGATTTTCCCAGGAATTCAACTTTGAAAGGGAGGAAGCATACAAGGTGATTGCTTGTGGGGGTTCAAAGATCAAATGAAGGATTTTTAAGGATAGGAGGTGGGCAGCATCTTTGTAGGCAACAGGAGATGAGGAAAGATTGAAAGCAAGAGAGTTGGGATAATAGAAAAGGAAACTCTTAGAGGAGATGGGATTAAGGACACAAGTAGCTATGTAGTTCTTGGCAAGGAAAAGGCCTATCTCTTCTTCAGAGAATGGAGTAAAAGAAAAGAGAATACAATTGTCTCCTAATATAGAGGGATTTGAGGAAAACAGGGAAGAAGAGAGGGCTCACAATGGATGGCCTCTTGATTTTTCAGCAAGGTAGTAGGAGAGACTGGCCTTCTTTATCCATTTGGTTTTCCCTGTGTGGATTGTCAGGCACTTTTCTTTTGAGTGCTAACGGATCTCATTGATGAATTACTTTTATCTATAGCACAATGTCATTTGCAGATAGGTGCACAGGAATTCCTCTTCCATTTAGAGGATGTATGGGGATTATAATGATAGTTGGAAATTTATTCAACCCTTTAAGGTTGAGGATTTAGTGAGGGAGGTATGTCAAGTCTCATGAAGGAACCTGAGGTTCAATGTACTCATTTGTACTATAAACAGCAGACTGAGGACTGGAAGTCAGGCGTTTTGATTTTGAATGTAGTTTTTTTTTTTTTTTGTAACTGTAGGATGACATCCATATTGCCTCTTTTTCACCAAACATCCAATAAGTTAAACAATTAAATAACTCTTAAACTTTCTTAGTACTTGTAAAATTGCATCATTGTTTCTGCTTCACTTCTAATTGAAAACTTCTGTTTGGTAGTTTGGGCTATAGTCAACACCAGGCAACAATCAAAATGAAGTCACCCAATTTTGTAGGGAACTGTTCCTCATGTAAGTTCCTTTTGTTCTTTGGTCCCTGGTGGGGACTCAGTGATTATGAATCATGGGGTATGTGGCATAGGATGTTTTCACACTATTTTCAAGTTCCATGTTATCACTGAAGGGATCAAGGAAGGTTTGGTGTACATTTTTGGCCTGTCTCCAAACAGGTCAAACTTTAACAGTTATTATTAGACCCCCAAGGTATGGATGATCTTTCCTATAGGCTTAGGAAATAGGGAAGCTGCTCTAAAGAAGGTTGCATTGATTTCACTGACAGAAGAAAGAAGTGAGGGAAATTATGGTGATGTGATGATGTCACCAAGTAACATTTTTTCATGTCCCTCCTTTCCTGCCCAATCCCTAATATTCACTATTGATGAGAAACAACTCTTCTTACTCAGAGTTAATGGGGTTTGTGTCTGATCTGATTATTTCCTTCTGTTCAGTTAAGAAGGCAATTTCATGGTACCTGATGGGAATGGAAGAACTTCATATCACAGGATCTTTAGAGCAAGAGGGAATTTTATAAGTTAATTCAACCCTTCTCCCCCTCCTTATTTTACAGATAAGGGCACTGAGTCCTAGGTGAAATGATTTGCCCAGGGTCACATAGGTAGTATATAGAAACGCCAAAGCTGGCATTCTAACCCAGGACCTCTGACTCCAGAGCCATTGTTTTTCCAATGACTCATAAGTTAAACTGATTGGATATGCATTGCCTGTGCTGCTGCTAAACAGCTGTGTGAACTTGTGTAAATCTTTTAACTTCCTGTCTTTCAGTTACATAGGTAAAATGATATTCGGATAGCTATTCTTTTCACTGGGGTGTGGTGAAAATCATTTGCTTATTTGTTCACAAAACTCATTTACTTCTTCTAGAAACAAGAAAAATTATTAAAGATCTACTCTGCTCAGAGTCCTCTTCTAGGCACTGGAAATAATTCTTCTTCTTCTGAGTTTTTGGATATGAAATAGTCTAGAAAAGCACATAGTGTTATAAAATGTAAGGTATTATCATTTAGTGAGAGACATAGATATCAAAGTCTCCTTCCTCTGTATCACTGTGACATGGCAGGAAACTTGGCTTCTCCAAGGCTATGCCAGAGTAACACAAGTCTTGTTTTGGCTCCACCAACCTTGATAAGTTTCAAGCAATGATCCACTGATCTGAGCTGTAACTGGGAATGTTTGTCCTTAGGACCAATGCCAGAAGTCATGTAACAAAAGGCAGGCCTTTATTTTAATGAGGAGAAAGGTAGTATGGAACCCCATCACTCAGGGTTGGGAGAGGGGAAGAGAGAGACCCTAAACCACACATATGAAGTTGCTGCTGAAGGGATGGAAGTGAAACTTAATGTAACCCACTGTTTGATAGCTTCCCATATTAACAAAGTACTTTTGTTAACTTGGTGCTAAGCTCTGTTCCTCTGATGCTATTCACAAATATTTGGCTCTTGTAGCAGTTGTGGATAGAGTGCTGGGTCTGGAGTAAGGAAAACTCATCTTGAGTTTTAATTTGGCCTAAAATACGTCCCTGTTGTGTGAACCTAGGCAAGCGACTTAAAGCCATTTGCCTCAGTTTTCTCATCTGTAAAATTAATTTGAGAATGAAATGGCAAACGACTCCACTATCTCTGTTGAGTGAACCCCAACTTGGGTCATGAGGAGTCAGATACTACTGAAAAATGAACAACAACAAAAAGAACAAAAATTTGTCTTTCTGAATTTAGCACCATGGACAACAATCCTCATTGCCCTTCTCTACTTAATGGCATTGCACTATGTCTTTTGACCAAGGAACCTCAATCCTGTGTCAGGAGGCTTATCATGAAATTGGCCACAAGGTGATGCTTTTTTCAATTGAAACAACTCACAAAGCCCTTCCACTAAATCAGAAAGAAGATGCAGCTTGTGTCTCTGAAGGAAATATCCATGCTGCAAGAACCACAGGCCAGTGAAGAAAGCTGAGGAAGGTTTGGGCATCCAGCTATTTAAGAGAGTAGCTTTTCTAGGGGAGAGTGGACTGTAGCAATCAATAGTCACCCAACCAGTCAGGAATAGGGGAAGAATTTCAGGTAATAGTGGAAAGCCCTTGTGTCCATGGTTGTTTCTGGTGCAGAGTAGATGGACTAGAAAGATCTTGGATCTGAAGGGAGATTACTTGAGTTGAAATCCTCATTCCTGCTTCTTATTCATTATGTGAACTTGGGCAAGTCACTTTTCCCCTGAGGTCCTCATTTCCCTCATCTGTAATATGAACTAGATTATCCCTAAGGTCACTTCTAATTCTGACATTATGATCCTATGATTTGGCTTGTGGTTATAAGTACTTTTCTTTGAATTCCCCTTGGCAATGAATTATGGAAAAAAAGTTCTTAATAATTATTTTTTGCATTTGCACAGGCTTTCACAGATATTATCTCATTTGAGCCCCAGAGTAACTCTATGAAGCAGGGAGGATGGGACAGAGATGATTATCTCCATTTTTGCAGCTGGGGGTGATTGTATAAGGTCACACAGTGAGTCAGCAGTGGAGTCAGTGTAAGGCTCCAAGTCTCCTGCCCATTCTAGGATTCTTTCCAGTGTTCCATTTTAGTTTAAGAGATTTGTTAATCCTATTAAACTGAGACAATTAATTATTTTGCCCTTCTGTCAGTTGAGAGGTAGGACAGGAGTCTGGGGTAGGGAGGGAGAGAATAAGGAAAGTTTCTGGAACTTGCTCTAATCCACCCCTGAAATGTTTTGGTGGCAGATACACATTTTCTTTAGGAGGAGGGGAAGGTCATAATGCAGAGGAGTTAGTGAGAAGGGATAGGAGTAGGGGGCTTGAGATAACTGCCTAGCTCCCCAGGTCATAATGATGCAATTTGTACATTAATTGATATGCCCAGATGTGCACTAGCAATTCTCAGCAAAGTGCCCTTAATTGGATTGAATGAATAGAATGTTAGTAGTGAGGCTACATCCTATACTTTCATAATGACCAAGCTGCAGAATTTAGTCTTCCAAAGCAGCATCATTCCTATCCTTTGTGTGCATGAGGTAAGAATGAGCTTTAAATATGATGTGTGCTAAAGCTATAGCTAATAAACTAAAGGCATAGCCTGGAGATGGGGCTTGAAAAATGCCCTGCACTTAAACTTGTCATTTAAATAATGCAATCTCCCTTTAATGAACAAGGTTTAGCATCTCTGGTCCCAGTGTCAATGTCTTTCCCCAGGCTAAGATGACCTTAAAAGACATTTCAGGCTTTGGCATGGGTTGCAATGTCCCCTCACCCCCAACAGGAAGGTCCTGAGAGTCAATACAAATCAAATGCCTGGAGGCTAAAAGGAAATATGACAGAATTGCTGGTCTAAGAGCACCCTAAGGTGATGGAATGGATCGACTTGTTAGATAGATCATCACAGGAATGAAAGGGCCATTAGACTCTTCTGTTAATGACATAAAAGCAATCAGGTCCCCAGGGAGACAGACTAATGCAGTGTGAGCAACTAGAAGGAAAATTTGACTTCTGATGGAGGTAATTCTGTGAGAGCATGGAGAGCTTGCCTCTGGCTTCCTCCTTCAGCTGCTGCTACTGCTGCTCATTCATTGCACTGGCTCCTGCTTGGTGTGAGAGAGCTTTAATTTCACGGACAGTTTTCCCATTTCAGACTAAGTGCAGATCTCTAAAATATATTTCATGTAAACTGCTAAGTGCTTATGATTTATCTTAGTACCTTTCTTGTTTAAAGCATTATTAGGAACCATTTTTACTAATTGCCCAGGCATCGCTGGTAAAGGGAAGAAGGTATACATTCTTTCCCTGGTCTGGGTGGAAGGTCTCTTGAAAAAAAGTGTGATTTTTGCTTTATTAGAGGCAACAGAGTGCTGACAATGTAGTCTCAAATGTTACATGCAAGCCACCCCTCCCCTCAAATATCTAAGTCATTCCAATCCTATCTGACATTTAACTGATGAAATTGTCTGCTCCTTGCAGAATTGTTCTGAGAAGTTGGGGAATTAAAAGAGATACCATATTCATTAGGGAGTTGGAAAAGTTAGGGGAGTAGAATAGACAGCAGCCTCTTACTTTCTCAATCTTATCTTCCATTATTCTCCAACAGAGGCCTTCTGCTATGCTCAGGACAGTGTCTTCACCATACCAGGGATGCACCTTGTTTATTCCAAACTCTGCATTTTGGTTCATGTTGTTTCACCATTAGATTACCTTCCTACATGTCTATCCAAATTTTACCTATCATTTGTGGTCTAATTCAAATCCCAGGATTGCTCTGCAGTCTGCTCAAATTATTTAAACTCCCATGGGTCCCTCTCATCTTTGAAAGTGGCTTATTGGTTTTTGAATGTCCTAGGAATGGGGCATTCACAGGGGCCATGTGTTCTGTGCTTTTTCAGATTTTGGGTGAGACATATTCCCATCTTGGGTTAGAGAGATGACTAAGGAAGACTCTGCCTTCCTAATCTGTCCTCTGTCTCATAATAGAGGCAGGAAAATTGACTTTCATTTACAGAGGAGGGGAGGCTGAGGACTGGAGCAAGAGGATTTAGTCTCTGAGGACAAATGAAGTCATGGGCCAAGGTTTCCCCTTATAAATTAGGCACTTTGTCAGGCGCATTCACTCTTTCATGACAAGGAAGCACCATTTAGTATATTACCACTCCACTAGAAAGGATGGATGTGTTTACTAGCATGGCTCACTCACACCCTACTTTGAAACATTTTTTTTTTTTAGCTTTTTGGAGAGCAATTGGGTTTAAGTAACTGGCCCAAGGTCACACGGCTAGGTTTTTGTTTGTGTGTGCGTCAAGTGTCTGAGGCCGGATCCGAACTCAGGCCCTTCTGACTCCAGGGCCGACACTCTACTCACTGCACCACCTAGCTGCCCCGAAACATTTCTTAATGATGGGAATCTGGGCCCCTGGGCATGCAAGTATTTCTAGATCCTCAGAAGAAAGGGACTATGTTTATCAATCAATCAGCAGCTATTTACTGAGTGCCTATTATATGCTCAGAACTGTGGGAGGCTCTGTGGGAGAAAGAAAAATATATACAATTTCTGCCCTTGGGGAACTTGGCTCCCTCACATGGCCTATGTGAGGGAGCAAGACGAAAAAATGTGAAACAGTGCTGGAAAGAACATTAGAATGGAATAAGGAGACTGAGGTTCAAATCCTGATTGTCCTTTACCTATCACTGTCTGCCTGGTCTTATATAAATCATCTCATCTTTCTGAGCCTCATTTCCACTATCTGGAAAATGGGGACTATTACTAAACAGGGGCAATTTAGTATAGTGAATGGAAGTCAACTTTGGGATTCAGAAGACCTGGCTTCAGGTCACCATGAGTAAATCACTTCATTTCTAAGAATTCCAGGCAACTTTCAATGACTGCAATTTATAGGCAAGTTGCCATTCAACATCATTTTACGGCATTTCCACAAATTCTTCATAACAATAAAATCATAGATATGGACCAAATGATGCTAATGTTAATTTTGTTACAGGGTTGTTGCAGGAAAAGAGCTTTGTAAGTCATAAAGTACTATATAAATGTGACCTCTTATTGAAAAATAGCTGTACAAATACACTTCACATGCCGATGCCCTGATGATTTTTTAACATAGTGTTTTAGTCTTTCCAATTATATGTAAAGACAATTTTCAACATTCATTTTTATAAGATTTTGAGTTCCAAATTTTTCTTTCTCCCTGCTTCTCCCGCCTTTCCCTAAGAAGCAAGTAATCTGATATAAGTTATGCATGTGGAATCATGTGAACCATATTTCCACATTAGTCATGTTTGGAAAGAAGAAACTGAACAAAAGGAAAAAAAAATGGGTAAACAAAGAAAGTGAAAATAGCATGCTTCAATCTGCAATGAATTTTTTTTAACAATAGCCACAAACATATTATAATTAGACCCTAAATCCTCCACTTATCCACACTTTCCTTTTTCAGTTGAGAATGTCTCAGTTTTATGATCTTGGGGTCATTCTTGGTTCTTCCTTCTCCTTTAGTCTCTTATGCCTTTTCCCTTAATTCCTCACTTTCTATTGGTGGTGAAGGAATGAGGTGGTATACTCAATAGAGTGCTAGACTTGGAATCAGGAAGTCATGTTTGAATTTTGCCTCAGACAATGAATAGCTCTAAGTCACTTAACCTTTTTTGGGCTCAGTTTCCTAATCTGTTAAAAGATCAATAATAATAGAACCTGTCTTACATTGCTGTAAGGATCAAATAAGATAATATAACTCTTTGCAAACCTTGAAGGGCTATGCATTATTGTATTATTACTGCTGCTGCTGCTACTACTACTACTACTACTACTACTACTACTACTACTACTGCTACTATTCCTACAACTACTACTACTACTACTACTACTACTACTACTACTACTACTACTACTACTACTACTACTACAACTACTACTGCTACTATCTCTTCTGTCTGAGGATATCAGCACTTTTCTAGTTATTCAGGTTTATGACTCAGGAATTATCCTCTGCTCTTCATTCTTACTATTCCCACCCCATATCAAATCTATTGCTTTGTCTTGTCCATCCTATCTCTGCAACATATCTCATATCTGTTCCCTTTTCTTCACACATATGAACACTACCCTACTTCAGAATTTTTTCACCTTTCACCTGGACTATTGTAGTGGTTTCCTAATTTATCTTCCTGACTCCTATCTCTACTATCACAGTTACCAAAATGATATTCATAAAGCAATGATCTGACCTTATTATTTCTCTGCTCAAAAAACTTTAATCTCTCCATATTCCCCCAGGTTAAAATATAAACTTCTCAACCTAGCATTTAATGTCTTTTATAATCCGACTCACTTTTTCAGCTTTAGTTCATATATCTCTCTGTCATGTATTCTCTGTTCCAGACATAATGGATTATTCACTTTTCTCCAAACTTGGCATTGTATCTTCTGTCTTTGTTTCTTTGTACAAGTTGTCTTCCATGACTAGAATTCAAGTCCTCCTCACCCCTGCCTCTCAAAATCTTTGTTTTTCTTTAAGGATCAGTTCAGATGATATCTCCTACATGAAGTCTTTTCTGATCCTCCTGGTTAACTTGCTTTTACTTATCTATTGCATCCCACCAGTAGGACATAAGCTCCTTGAGGGCAAGTGGTCATTTAATTTTCTTCTTTATTTCCTCAGCACTTAGCATTGTGTCTTGAACACATGTTTCTTCAACTGATTTGAACAACATTCAGCTGGTGGACATTTGTAATTTTGTTCTTATGGCACTAAGTGCTCCCAGTAATGTTATTTTGCTAAAAATGCTGTTTTAACAGAACTGTTTTAACAACCTCAACAAGGAATATGGACGACTAAGAGAATGCATTAGAGACTGGCTCACTTACAGCACCTCCTTAATAAGGTCCTAAAAATGCAGTGGACTGAATTCTGATAAAAAAAAAAAAAACCAAAGGAAAAAAAAATCACAGTGAGTAATTTTTCAAGCCCATGGCAGCTTAAGGAGATGCATAGGGAGATAAGGGAATACTGGAGAGGGAGTCTGGCTAGGGCTGTACAACAGCATCAACAGAAGCCAGAACATTCCACACCCAAGCTCTGAAAGAGGGCTGAGACAGGGTACTAGAGCAGAAAATACTTATGTAGAAAGAGATCCAAGGGATCCTGAACAAGCACTGACTTCAGGAATGGGTGCCATTTGATGGCTTTGTTGCCTGGTAGCCAGTTCTGAGTCAAAGATTTAGGGGAGAGAGGAGAGGTCATAAAATATGGACCCTTGTTTTGTATTTAGCAAGAAACAAGTTCTGGTAAGCAAATGATAATTGTTGGGCTCTGATCTCAGGAGCATCCCTGATCAAGATAGAACTTGCAGTTCAGCCACTCTGAATCTGTAGTCTCCAAAATGGCCCAATAGTAGCTGAGTCAAGTTGAAGACTGCTGAAACTCCCAATCAGAAACAAGCTGAGAGGCCCAAATGTGGGTCAATAACTCAGACCAGGGGGACAGGGAACAGACCATCCCCTAAATCACACAAATTTGGGAACTATGAAAACTTGTAGGCCTCTTGCTGAAGCTGAGAAAGCAAGAAAAATACATAAGAGGACAGAAATTCAGGCCAGATATCACCTCAGAATTGTGCAGAGCCTAGCACTTACATGAAGTTAAAAATCAAGAAGTAGACTGGAAGAATGAGAAAACACAAAAATTACTTGACAATAAAGATTTATTATGACAACAGGGAAGCTCAAGATACAAACATAGAAGAAGAGAATAAATTAAAAATATCTATAAGCAAAGCCTAAAAAGAAAAATGCAGAAATTTATCAGGAATTCCTAGAAAAGTTAAAGCCAGAGATAAAAAGAGCTAAAATGAATTTTAAAACTAAATGAGAGCAATAGAAGAAAAATGGGAAAAGACACAAGAGCTAGGGAAGACAGATAAGGGACAAAAAGGAATTATTAGCTTGGAAAGAGGGGCAAAATCTTACTGAAGAAAATAACTCATTGAAAACTAGAATTAGTCAAATGGAAGCCAATGACTATGAGACATCAAGAAACAATAAAATAAAGTCAAAAGACTAAAACAAAAAAAAGTAAAGTATCTCATAGGAAATATAACTGACAAGGAAAACAAATTGAGTAGAGATAATTTCAGAATCATTAGACTACCTGAAAGCCATAAGTGAAGAAAAGGCTATATTTCATATTTCAAGAATTATAAAAGAAAACTGCCTGAATATGTTAGAACCAGAGGATAAAGTAGAAATTGAAAGAATTCATCATTCACCTCCTGAAAGAAACCCCTAAATAAAAACTCCTAGGTATAATATAGCCAAAATCCAGAACTCTCAAATCAAGGGAAAAAACAAAAACAAACTACTACAAGCAGCCAGAAATAAAGAATTCAAACACCAAGGAGCCATAGTCAGGATCACTCAAGATTTAGTAGGTATTAACATAGTAGAGCAGAGGGCTTGGAATAGAATATTCCAGAAGGCAAAGAATCCAGGTTTACAATGAAGAATAACCTAAGCAGGAAAACTGAATATAATCCTATAGGGTAAAAATAGACCTTTAAAATAGAGAACTAAGAATTTCTGATCCAAATACCAGAGCCAAGTAGAAAATCTGAGACACAAACACTGGAGTCAAGAGAAACATAAAAAGGCAAAGCATGAACAAGAAATCACAAGACACTAAACAAAGTTAAACTGTTTATATACTTATATGGGGAGATGACACATGTAGCTGCTCAGAAGTTTATCATCACCAGGAGTAATAGAAAGAGCCTAATTAGATAGAATTCCTGGATGTGATCCTTTATATTTGATCTCAAAAGAACAATGGATAGAGTAGAAAAGAAGAATGGAGAAAATCATCTCACATAAGTAAGGTATACAAAGAGGAACTTATGCTATGAAGAGGGTGCAGTAGCAGGAAGCAAGCAATGTGGACCCCACTCTCATGTTAACTGATTAAAGGAGTAAAGAATACATACATACACAATTGGGTACAGAAATACATCTTACCCAGTGGGGAAATAGGGAAGGGGGTTAAGGTAAAATGGGGGAAGAAAAGGGAGGGTAGATTAAGGGAAGTATTAACCAGAAGAAAAAGACTTATAGAGAAGGAGAAGAGAAAAAAAGAGGAGAAAAAGTATATGAGAATAGAATGGAAGGAAATACACATTCAGCAGCTAGAACAATGAATGTGAATGAGATGAACTCACTCATGAAAATGAAGAGGCTAACAGAATGGATTCGAAACCAGAATCCATCATTATCTTGTTCCCAAGAAAAAAAGTACTTGAAATAGAAAGATACACCCTGAGTTAATAAAAATAATGTCATGGGGCCATTCTTTTGATGGAAGGAAGGAAAAACCTGTTGGGAGATTAAAGGCACTTTAAAAGTGAGTGAGTCTATGCTATTGCCTGGCACCTCTACCAGAAATGTGATGCAATGAACAGTGTTAGAATTACAAGAGATTGATCGCTAATCACTTAAAGCTAATCGCTTAAAATCAATGAATTTCAGCAATTACAAGCAATTCTAAGATGGGAAGAGGCAGTATTGGTAGATATATTTAGGAACAGGTTGAACAAATTGTTAACATATCAATTAAAAGGACATTTGTTTTGTGCAGAATTGGCCAGAGTTCAGCTTAATGGCTACCTAAACAAGAAAAAAAAGGGGATAAACTAAGATATTGGGGAGCAAGAAAGTCTATAAACAATGCATTTGGTAAAGAGAAGGGGTTCAAGGTTTCATAGGCTATGTTATTATGTTCTTGTTTGTTTCTATTTTGATGTCTCTGACTATGGAACATTGTTATATCTGTAAGAATTCCCTGGGGCAGTGTAATGTTATTGCAATAGGAAGATCTTCCTGGTCCATTCATAGGCCTATGTAACCCCTTTTCCCTTGAAACAGGAGTCATGTTCCCAGGTCTAAAGGCACACAGGTATTTCAATTATGGATTCTTGCTTCTTTCACAGCTATGATACATCCTGAGTCACACAGAACCCAGTGGGGGAGGAACTTGCTTAAGTTGGTGCTTGCTTAGGGGGAGGCTTGCTTGTGGGAAGGCTTTCACACCTTTTAGTACTAAGCTAATTAGGCACTGAGTCACAAGGTTTGTGGTGCCTTCTGGCTCTGAGCCTATTAGTTGAAAACTACATTTATACTGGGAGGTTGGTATTTTGCTTCCAGAGTTGGCTTATGAGAAGGACCTTTTGATTCTCTGGATGGGACTCTGAGTAACCATTTGTTAAAAAGCCCCCTAACTATTCAGAACACCTATTCAGGTGTTCTTCTGATCTAGTGGTGTATGTAGGTGATTGTATTACTTTGTTCAGACAGTAGGAGTCCTGTCTGTTAAATCTCCGTGCTAATTTCTCTGCTTGTGTTTTCCACTTATATGTAATTAAAGTAAAATCATTGACCCCTTTAAAAGTTGTCTTTCCTTTAGCAAAGCAGATCAAAGAACATGTGCTAGGCTATCCTGGGTGTGCTAGTGCTAGGGTGCTTGCTATTACAGGCAGCTAGGTAGGGTGGTAGATAGAGTTTAAGGCCTGGGGTCAGGAAGACCTGAGTCCAAATCTGGCCTCAGATACTTATTATCTATGTGATCCTGGACAAGTAACTTTACCCTGTTTGCTTCAGTTTCCTCATCTGTAAAATGAACAAAGAAGAAAATGGAAAACCACTCCAGTATCTAGACTGCAGTAACATGACTGAAATGACTGAACAACAAAAAAAGAACTCCCTAGCTAGGGTCTTCTGACTAAGACTTTGGAAATTAAATCATTGGAAATGAGATGAAATTTTGATACAAGAAAAGAAGTTTACTGAGAATCACAGTAGAAGTGGGGGAAGAAAATAATTACCTCTTTGCCATGATTATCCTTGTGGTTAAGGTGGTTTGGGGCTCTTATCCTAGGAAAAAGGGGGATGCCCAAGAATAGATAGTTCCTTGAGTCCATTTCAAAAATAGTTAACTCTCTGATGAAATGCTCTCCCTTAGCAAGGATTATAGTACATTGTTGTCCTTTGGAAGAGGGACTGAAAATGTATGGGGCTGTTCCTCTGACATCATAGCAAAATCTGACAGGGATCACAAGTCAGATACTTTAAGTATAGTAGACATGGTTGTGAGTGAAATGACATTTGGGTTCCTATGGATGAAGCAACGTAACCCTGGTATTCAATAGTATTCAACCTAGCATCAATTCTGACCTCATATATAAATTTTTGAGCGTGACCATTAAAGATAGAACCTAATCTATGTGATCCAAAAAGTGAGAACTGCTTGGGCAGGCTCAAAATAATCAGACTTTGGGCTTACTATAAGGAGAAGGAAAATCTCTCTACTGAATTTCAGGATTTGAAAGAAATTTTATCCAGGGATAGATTAAATTGACTCTTCAAGGCAATAATGATCATCCCATAGTTATTTGTCTCTTGTTATCCCCACTTTATAAATGATTTTATTTATTAATGATTGAAAAAATAGATTTTAGGGGATATAGTCAAAAGAATGTTTGGGGGTGAGTGGATACTAGCCTTTATAAGATTGTTTCTGACATTATGAATACTTGATTGTGTTTTTGGTTTTTCTAAAATATCAATGAACAAACGCATCAGCATCTTATCAATGAAGTATTGGGCTCTGCCTCTGGAACCGCCCTGGGTTCTGACAGTCTGACTTTGGTCTTATTTTGTTCAGTTCCAAGCCCCCAGAGCATTCTCTAAACATCTCCAGTGATGCCATGGAGCCTGTTATCTACCTCCTCCCCTTCCTCCCCAGCCCAACTTCACATTTTCCCTTTAGGTATTGTCTTTTCCCATTAGAATGTAAGCTCCTTGAGGGCAAAGATTGTGTAGTATTTGGTTCTTTTTTATCCCTAACTCTTAATACAATGTCTGGTATATAATAAGTACTTAGTAAATGCCATCTCTCTCTCTCTCTCTCTCTCTCTCTCTCTCTCTCTCTCTCTCTCTCTCTCTTTCTCTGGCTCTGTCTGTCTCTCTGTCTGTCTCTCTGTCTCTCTCTCTGTTGCTGTCTCTGTTTCTGTCTGTCTGTCTGTCCTGAGATTCAGGAGATTTGAAGTTTGACTAACTGGTGAACCCAAGGCTATTTCACCACATTAGGAGACCTTAACTCCCTGGCATTGCTAAGTGCTGAACTGAAAGAGCCTTGGGAAAGTGAGGAAGCCAAAGAAGGAGAAATGTTCCTTGATCATTCATGGGCTTGGATAAGAGGCTATTCTATGTTCTTTGTATTTCCTCTATATTTTTATGTACTTAATCATGCCCATGTTGTGTCCCTTTCAGAATATTAGCTTTTTGAGGGCAGAGATTATTACATTTTATCTTAGTATCCCCTGCTGAACATGGTACATGGAACATAGAGACCCCATTAAATGCTCGTTGATTAATCAATTTGTTTTGCATATTAATCTTGTTCTATGTTCTATGCATTGTTAGGTTATTACTTACTAAAGGATACCTGATTGATAAAAAGAAATGAGCCAAATCCAGATGTTCCCTGGGGAAATCTGGTGTGAGAACATGCATCAATATGCTATCAAAGATTGAACCTAATCCATATGAGCCCAGAAGGCCATTTTCTGCAGCATTGTAGACTACAGGTTGCATATGTATTCCCCACATGTAAAGTGTCTGGTAAAATATACCAGAGAATCAGGAGATTCACCAAATCTCTTTTTCAGTCTTTGTTAACCAGAAAGGGTACCTACAAAGTGGTGACATAAGCTATCCAGCAAGTAGGAAGGTGTACACAGTGGTGGAGGAGGCATTAAGAAAATCATTCCAGAACAAAGATCATGTGTGAATTTTGAGATTAGTTTTGGATTGCACATATTTCCTGGTACACAGAATTTCCTGAACCTTATATAATAGATGTTGAGAGGCATTTACCATAACATCAAATGAACTCCGTGATATATGATAGAATTAGCACAGATCTGGCAAGTCATCCCATATGTTATGTTTTGTACTTCAACATTTGTGTTCTTTGAAATCCATCAATGGGAATGGGCTGGCTATATGTAGATAAAGCAAAGAGATAGATATGAGATATTATGAAATTGCCAACAGCGGTTGGGGTGTTGGTACTATTTGATTTGTAGAAAATGGTACTGTTGGGGGCTTCTAGGTGGAACAGTGAATATAACATGGGCCTGGAGTCAGGAGGACCTGGGTTCAAATCTGGCCTCAGACACTTGACACTCAATAGCTGTGTGACCTTGAGCAAGTCACTTAACCCCAATTGCCTTGCCTTCCCCCCTCCAAAAAAAAAGTAAGAATGATACTGTCCAGAGAATTTTACATAGAATTAGTTTCAGGTTAGGGAGTTTCATCAGAGGCACATAGAGGAGTCCCAGCCCAAATGTCTGATGAAGGCAGGAAATGGGCCACGAGAGAGGATATACTATCAGCACCTGGATGCATGGCAGGAGCAAATCTGTGAACAGTGACTCAAGTCAGCATTACAGCAAGGGATAGCATCCAGCTGCTACTGTCTCCCTTTTGTTTCTAAATAGGCAGATGGGGGTAGTGTAGGTGCTGGGTTTTAGGCGGTGGGAGCACAGCATTTAATATGAAAAGTAATAGATTTATTTCCATCATGGAGCTTTGCAGGCATTTTGGTTGCTCTCATCACCCAACAAATAATTTATTGAGCAATTATGGGCCCTCACCCGGACTGAATATTGTGATGGATAAAAGAAAACTCTTGACCCCAACTCTTGAAGAGGTCTCTGTCTAGTTAGGGAAACAACATCCATGTCCACAAAATAGAGGAATATGAGGTAGTATATGATGTGTCAAAAGAAAGATATAAAGCAGACCTGTACAACTTGGCAGTAGGAAGTGGCCAAAATTAAAATAAGTTAAACTTCTTTGGGCTGCAGATAGGGTTTTAGGGGCTCACTTTCCAAGTAAAGGTGAAATTAATGATTAAACTATTTTGCAAATAAACCCTATTAAAAAGGGAAATTTCAATTAATATAAATAAATTACATGTATTATTTATGATCTTTATTTTTCATGAAACTGCTCCTCTCAGACTAGAGACAGACTGATGATGGTTAGTTGCTGTGGGTCATGTGACAACAGGAGAGAGTATGCAGTGGCAACCAACCAGCCAAGTTACATGATGGGCACGATGGTGACTAATAGAAGGTGGGTTACATCGGGTATGGACAAAGCACTCATTTTATCTTTACTTTCTTTTATATATACTACATTTTCCACTGGCTGCCTGAAATCTTTTGCCGTAAGTGACTTGCTGGCCATATGTTGTGCAAGCCTGTTATAGAGTATAAGTATTGCAGGAATTCAGAGAGAGGAGCATTCAAAATGGGCTGGGATTGTTAGAGGCAGCTAATTAGAAGTACAGTATATAGTGTGTTGGAACTGGAGTCTGAAAGCCCTAAGTCCAAATTTGGCCTCAGACATTCTCTAACTTTATGATCCTGGGCAAGTCAATTAACCTCTCTGTCTCAATTTCCTCATCTGTAAAGTGAGGCTAATAAGAGCATGTACTTCCCAGTGTGGTTGTAAAGATAAAACAAATTAATGTTTGTAAAACACTTTGAAAACCTTAAAACACTATATAAATTCTAATTATTATTGTTGTTGTTTTTATTGGTGGTAGCAATTGAAAGGCTCTCTGGAGGAGGTGAGGCTTGAAGAGAGCCCTGACTGATTCAGGTACTTTTGCTGGGGTAGATTAGGCAAAGGGAGATAGCATCCTTCTGGACTATTCTTCAGTGTTATTCAGTGAAAAAGCAGATGACAGCAAGATGTAGACAAGATGATATCTGATTATCATCTTCTGACAATATCTTGGACAACTCTAGCCCTTAGTGAGCTCTTGCTTTTCTGGACCCCACATAGGTCTTCGTCTTCATTTATATTGTTCTTTATTTGTTTCATGCATTCTTTAGTTGCCTTTTATTTTCACAAAAGGATTAAGGTCCTACAGGGAAGAAGTCATGTCTTTTTCTCTTCTCTCCTACAAGGCTGAGCAAATAGGAGGTGTTTGATAAAGATTTGTTCAGTGTTTGTTGATTGATTGGTTTCAGTAGATAATTCTGCTTATCCTTAAGGAAGGAATAATAATAAGATTTAACTTAATGAAATATTAAAAATTCACATTTACTTAGCCTTTCTGAGTTTGCAAAACACTTCCTTTATAATCACCATTTGAGGTAGTGGTGCAAATGTCATCATTTTCATTTTATAGATGAAGTAATTGAACCTGAGGGATGTTAAATAAATGGCCTTGTAGCTAGTAAGTGCTGGAGCTGGGATCTGAACCCAATACTCCTGCCTCTAAGTCAAGGACTCTTTCCATTATACCATGACCCAAAGATCATTCCCCAAACAAAGGGATCAGGAACTTTACTATTCCCTTCTCCCCAAACCCACGTTGGCTCAGCACTAGTTAAGTAACCTTAACTGCTTGTTACCTAGATTTGCTAAACAATGATTATAATAATACCAGAAACTCTGCAAGACCATCTAAACTGTGTCTCTGCTGACAAGAATAATTTTTTTTCCTCTTTGCAAAGCAGCCTTTTTGCCTCATTTGTTCAGTCTTCTGTTCCTGCCCTTCCCTGCCTAAGCACGGAGATAAATGTTGTGCAAATAATCTAGTTATGGGTACTGACTTTTGTTTCCTATGGGTTTTGGAGAGCCCAGTTTGGTGGTATAATCAGAGTCTAGGTAGCTTGGGAAGTCACCATAGAAAGAAGCCAGATATTTGAAAGGCGCTATTGTAAAGATTTGCTTATATGTTGAGGGAACATCATCTGGAAGTGAAAAATTATTTTGTGAATATCTCCTGTGTGGTAGGACTAGGGAAGTCTGGTGGTGAAGATTAATCAATAAATCAATCAAGTTTTTATTTATCATCTGTGTAAGCAGGAATGTAGCTTTTGCTCACTCCAAGTGTAAGTTCATCCCTGGACTACTGTCCAACAGGAGTCTAGATCTTAGAGCATCATAACATAAAGCATATTCCCCAAACTGTCACTACAAGGACACCCACAATATATACACACGTACATGCACACAAAGATTCACAAAATGATGAATTCCTGAAAATCTTGGGTCCCTGGGAGTATATTTTCTTGCTGTCTCCCGTCCCTTTTACTTCCCCCACTCTAAGTCAGTTTCCACAGGCTTACATTAACTCAGATTCAGACAAACAGAAGCAATGATTGTATTACTTCTTTATGCTTAAAGATCCCAACTACCATGGTCCCGTGTCCTCTTTTTCATAAAGCAGCAGTATCTATACCCCTTCTGTCTTCATTTTCATTGCTTATCCCTCATGCAAATAAAATCTGTATGAGTTCCTAAGCTCTTTTTGATCCTAAAATGCCTTCCATTCCCCTTTTTCTCTACTATCCATAGAACTCATCCCCAATAGTTCATAGTACCCAAGTTCCTTCACAAAACCCCAAAGCATCCCATGTCCTAGCACCTTCACTTCTGAGTTTGTATTCTCTATTCTTTTTACCAAAGATAGAAAGCTTGTGAGGTGTGTATCCAAGAAAGGACAAAAGAAGAATAATCCTTCCAGTTTCTTTGTCCAAAGGTAAAGGTTCTAACCTATTACAAATTTCCCCCTGTTTCTAATGAGTTTACCACTTTCATTATTAAGTCAATTTTATATTTTTATGGTGGTACCATGGGAAATTAGTTCACTCTTATTCTTATCACCAAATAATGTCAAATTACTGTTCATTCTGCTGCAGATTATAGTTTAAGAGCCTGGCCTTATATAGATCACTTGCCTACACTGTCAATTTTTCCAGTACAAGAATGCATCTTGAGAACTACCTACTCTTTATATCACATGCATAAATTGTTTTTGTTAAGTTGTTTTTCATTTGTGTCTGACTCTTCATAACTCCATTTGGGGTTTTCTTGCCAGATATGCTGGAGTTGTTTGCCATTTCTTTTCTAGCTCATTTTATAGATGAGGAACTGAGTAAAATAGTTGAGTGATTTGCCCAGGGTCACACAGCTATTAAGCGTCTGAGGCCAGATTTGAACTGAGGAAGATGAGTCTTCCTAACTCTAGGTCCAGAACTCTATCCCAGGGGTGGGGAACATGTGGCCTTCTAGGTCCTTGGATACTGTCTTTTGAATGAGTCCGGAGTTTACAGAACAAATCCTTTTAGTAAGGGGATTTGTTCTGTGAAGCTTGGATTCAAAGGGCCACACTTGAGGATCTAGAGGGCCACATGTGGCCTTAATGTCACAGGTTCCCCACCCCTGAGAATCTATCCACTGTGCCACATGCTGCCCTCATATATAAAATATACTTCATAGTAGGACTGTGCTCTCCCCTGATTACTTTGTATCAGTGACCAAATCTCTTGATCTAGGGCAGGGAATTCATTTGAAGAAAGCATATGGGTAGAAACTTAAAACTACAAGATTTACATCCTTTAGGGCCGTGTTCCTGAAATTCAGGAAACGTCCAAGAGACCTTTAGACTAATGCCTAGGACTGGAGGAATCTACAACTACAGTTGAAGTATCTGATTTTGGCAGAGATAGCTATATATAGTAACCACATGTTACTATTACATCCTTACTTCTCCTATAAGTACCACACCCACAGCTACTAAATTCTCAAAAAATACGGTTCTTGACACTAAATTCAGTAGCAATGTCAAATGCGTCAATATCAGAAACTGACATGGTTTTATCAATGGAAATGACATGAAAGAAGCATTGGCATCTGTTTTGTCACTGCCCCCTAAAGACCATAGGGTTTGTTTGACTTGTAGCCAAAATCTTCCATATAATTAGAATTGAGGGGAAAGTCTGTCTTCCTTGTTTGTACCCCCAGAACTTAACACTAGTACTTGACATATAGTAAATGTTTCATTCATTCATATAGTTATTGGAAGTACCTGGAAGCCTTGAACAGTATAGTATATAAAATGATGTGATAATTAGGATTTTTAGGGTCATTTGAGGAATGATATCAAACCCCAGTTCAGTAGGAGAACCAGACACTGGCGCTGCTGAGAAGGCAGTGCTGAGAAGGTGTGTTTTTAGTCTTCAGTATCTGCTTGCTTCATCCATTGCCCCTTTCCAGTGTCTCTCACCCAAAATGCCCACTGTTCTCTGGCCATCTCTCTTCCCTCTGTTGTCTCCAGCTAGCAAAAGGGACTTTCTTACTACCCTTACCCGTTAATTAAAATTGTTTTTCATCTAATCCTCTTTGGATCTTGAAGTTGGTTTGTAAATCTCCGACAATTCAATGAGTCAACTTTCCCAGGAGGACTTGTATTTTACCAGGAAACAATACTTTTCCTTGAAATTTTTTTTACTTTCTAATTTGATCATCTCTAACGGTAGAATTTAGGCCAGCTGGTGAAGTGGAAGTTTTTGCTTTTGCCTAGAAAAGTGTTACTAAGGTCTCTTAAATTATATTATGTAGGTCTAGAGCTGGATGAGAAGTCAGAAGATCTTGGATTCTATACTTGTCTCTTCCATAAATAAGCTGCTTAAGTTTGTGCCAATTACTTTACTTCTTTGGGCCTCAATTTCCTCATCTGTAAAATGAGGGGTTAGCACTAGATTATTGCTAAGGCTGTATCTTGGACCTCTTTACATACGTTTTTCTCTTGGCAGTCTCACCAGTTCTTATGGATTCAGCTGGCATGTCTGTGTAGATGACTATCAAATATGCATAGAAAGCCTTCATCTCTCTCCTAATTTCTAGTCCTACATTGCCAACTTCTATCATAACACCTTTACCTGGTTGATAAAAAACAAGCTCAATTTGATCAGAACCAAATTGTTTATTCAACTTTCCAAAATCATCTCTCCTTTTAACTTCCTTAGTTTTCTCAAGGTGACCATCATTTTCTTGGTCACCCAGGTTCACAACCTATAAATCACTCAACTCTTCACTCTCATCTCTTTCCATTCCCCTATATTTAATCAGTTTCCAAATCTTGTCCATTCTGCTTCAGTAATGTCACTTGCATCTGTGCCCTTTTGTCTACCTGTATCCCATAACCACTATAGTTTAGATCTTCATCATTTCTTGCCTGGGCTATTGCAATAATCTCTTTCCCTTCTCCTTTCCTTAAATCTCCCACCTCTCCAATCTATTCTCCCTGGGCCTGCCAGATTGATATGCCTAAGGCACAGGTCTGACCTTATAAATCTTCTGCTTAAGAAGCTTCAGTACCTGGGATATTCTTTCTACTTACCTCCAGGTCTTGGAGCCCTTAGAACCTTCAAGGTTCAGCTCAATTGTTATTTTCTTCATGAAACATTTCCTAATTTCCCCAGCTGTTAATGCCTCTCAAAGTCAATTTGGATTTAGTTTGTATGCTTCTCATTTTTACTTATCTGTAAACACATGACATCGCTTCTCAACTCAGCAGAATATAAGATCTTTGAGAGCAGGGCCTATCTTTGTTTTGTTTACATTCCCAAGGTTAAACACATTTCCTAGTTTACAAGAGGTGCTTAATACTTGCTTGTTGATTGCTTGATTCCTTCCAGATCATTGTACTCCACCTAGATGGAACCAATCTTGCTCATTAGACCAGGTGAGTATCTAGTCATGAGCCTTCAGTTGGGAAACTCAAACCCTCCCAGACTCCCCAAAAGGCCCATATAAACACAGACACAATGATTCAGATACTTCCCAAAAGAGACCTTTTACATGCAGTGCCAACCCAATGAGGTAAAGCCTAATCTATCTTCTTTTTACTCTCATCAAAGAAGGGAGGTATTTGTCCCTTTAATCCAAAGCTTCTGTGACAGAAAATTTTTAGGCTTGGAGGCCTGTCCTTTTGATGTATTGGAGTGGGTGGCCAATTTAGAGAGTGGAATAAAAGAACAGACCATGGCCATAGGCATCTTGGGGGAATCAAGAAACCCAGACCTTAGTACAGCTTATGTGGTGAGCAGTGTTTCCTTGTTTATTAGCCCTGGGTTGATTCCTCTTTCTCCCACTTCCACTCCTCCCAGCCTCCCCTAACCCACCCCTCACATTCTTGAGGGCTCCCAGAATTATAAGAGCTGACAACAGCCTGGGGTCAGCACAGAATAACTGAATTTGCTGCTTGTAAATCACACAGTAGCAAAGTGAACTTCTCTCTGGTGCTTTATTTTGACTGGGGACGATTTATCCAGTTAATGTATTTATTTATGGCCATGAAAGTCATTTTGCATTGAGATCTATGGACAGAATAAAGTGTAAATGATTTGCTTGCAGACATCAAAGGCAAAAAAATAAAATTGGGTATATTAGATTATTTGGTATTGAATTCAATGCTTGCAAACTCCCATCTCTCTCTATCTCTGTCTTTTTCTACAAATCCATTTACATGACTTTTGCTGGGGAAATTATTCTGTATTGAAATCTGTGGGCAAAGTGGAGTGTACAGCAATCATTTTCCTGCCAAATGCCAGTAAAACATTTAGCTGCTTTTGCTGTTGCTGAAATCAGTGTCAGCAGGCATCTATGCTGAGTGAAGTCTGTCACTACCCCTCCCCCACTCCCCATAAATGACTTCTGGAGTCATTGTTCTTTTATGGTGTGTGTGTGTGTCTGTGTGTGTGTGTGTGTGTGTGTGTGTGTGTGTGTGTGTGAGAGAGAGAGAGAGAGAGAGAGAGAGAGAGAGAGAGAGATTCCATATCCTACATATCCTAGCTTTTATTGAAGGGTATGGCACAGGGAAGTTTCATTGTCCAGGGATATGCTGGATCAAACTGGATCTAGGGACAGGGTTTGGGCAATAATAGAGGTTTACAATGAGAAATTTCAGGTTAGGAGGGGTTTTATGTCTGGCATATATTTTGATTTTAGGGATTAGAATCATTATCTATCAGTCAACTATTTATTGAGCCTGAATTATTTTATACCTGTATACATATATATTTCATTCACTTAATAAGCACCTACCAGTCTAAAGCACCCTGATAGATGATGAAGATAACAGGTTTTCAACAAGATAATCACAGTGTTCCCTAATTAGATTACAAACTTCTTGAGGGCAGGAATTGTCTTTTTTCTTTCATATTTGTAGCCCTAGATTTTTAGCACAGTGCTTGGTACATAGTAGGCACTTAATAAATGCTTATTGACTAATCTCTAGGATATTATAATCTAATAGAATGGATTACAAATACATGAGTAACTATAATAGAATTTGTGATATAAGTGCATAGGCCCAACATAAATAGAGTGAGATGTGAGAAAGGAGAGAGCATATATAGCTGTGAGGATCAGGAAAGCCTTTTTGGAGGAGATAGCACCTCATCTAGGCCTGGGAAGGTTTAGCCTTTTGTTAGGCATCATGATTGACATGAAGGAAGGAAAAGACAAAGACTTTGCCCTCAGGAAGTCTACAGTCTCTCTAGGGAGACAAGATTGACACATAAGAATAATTTACATAATAAAAAGTGTATGATTCAGAGAAAGACAGATGGAGGCCACATGGGGTAGTGGGTAGTGAGCTTGTCTGAGTCAGGAAGACCTGGGTTCAGGTCCCCAGGTGACAGGTTCTGGCATTAAGAGTCTAGGTTAGCCATATTTGACTTCTGTTTGGAGCTTAACAACTCCCTTACAGCTATAAATTGCAGAGAAACTGCTAATCTGCATTGTAGAGAAAATTCCTTATAGGGAGCTGTCCGTAATATGTTATCATAGACCTTATCCAAAAAAAAAAAAAAAAGAGAGAGAGAAAAACCAGAAGAAAAAGGAAGGGATAGAAAAGAAAGAAGTCAGAGCATTGTATCGTAGTGGGAAGAGTATTAGACTGAGTCTGGTTCCGGTTTTTCTCCCTGACTTGTCATGTGACCCTGGGCAAATCATTTTATCAGTGTCCTCCCCTCTGAAATGAAGAGATTGGATGAGATGTACTATTAAGTTCAGACATTCTGTGTATTCTCTAGTTGTCTCTCAGAGTGATAAAGACAATTTAGAGCAGTTTATAAAAGAGGTGAATGTGACAGTCTGTAGGGGTCAGTCAGGAAAGGCTTCATGGAGTAGCTGGATTTGTGTTAAGGCTCAGATAAGCAGCTAATGAAAATGGAAAGGCTTTGTGGTTTCAATGGAAAAATCAAGCAAGTAAGCAAGCAAGGGACACCTGGTAAATCCAGAGAGCCTTTTCGTACGCATGGCAGTCCACTCTACAGCCACAATTTCTATCTGGCCCTCAGTTTCCTCTTCCTGAAAACTAGCAGTCATAATTTCTGGACACCTCTCTTACAATGTGCTGTGAAGATCAGCTTGGATAATGGATATGAAAGGAAGCTAGAAATGAAAAGCTCTGTGCAGAAGCAGTGGATTTTTCTCAGGCATCAAACCTGTGATGGGAAAGTCTATAGAGACTAAATGACTGAACAATGCTGATTGCTTTGTGCCAGGAAGGAGTTTAGGGAAGTCTGAAACCCAAGAATAAAGGGATACTTTCCTTAATTTACAACCTCCTGTTGTGGTGATGTGTGTAAAAGCTGCACATACTTTTTCAATCCCCAGAAGAGCCTGAACAATTCAGAAATATTTCTTCATTTGGATGAATTCAGAATGGTTGGAGCATAGACCACTGGGGGCTCACTTCTGCCTTCTTTTATTTCTTCACATAGGAGTAGGATGTATTGGAAATTCTGAATGCAAGCCTCACTTCTTCAGGTTAAGAGAGCCTAGTTTCACGAACTGGGATTCCCATGTGGAAAGAATCTAGGGCTTTTGTTCACTAACTCTTCAGCTTTAGGCAAATCATCTCCTCCTCTAGGTCTCAGATTTCCCCCATAAATAAAGTGTGTGTGTGTGTGTGTGTGTGTGTGTGTGTGTGTGTGTGTGAGAGAGAGAGAGAGAGAGAGAGAGAGAGAGAGACAGAGACAGAGACAGAGACAGAGAGAGAGACAGAGACAGAGAGAGAGACAGAGAGAGACAGAGAGAGACAGAGAGAGAGACAGAGACAGAGAGAGACAGAGAGACAGAGACAGAGAGAGACAGAGACAGAGACAGAAACAGAGAGAGACAGAGACAGAGAAAGACAGAGACAGAGAGAAACAGAGACAGAGAGACAGAGACAGAGAGACAGAAAGACAGAGAGAGAGAGAGAGAGAGAGAGAGAGAGAGGCAAAGAGAGGGATAGAGATATAGAGTGAGTCAGAAAGAGAGAGTGCAGAGGGGATGATGGAGAGAGACACAAAGACAGAGGTGGAGAGGGAGAGATAGGGAGTGAGAGAAAGAGGGAGAAACAAAGAAGGAGACAGCGGTGAAGAGAGGAGAGACAGAGAGAGAGACAGAGGGGGAGAGAGAAACAGAGACACTCAGAGAAACAGAGAGACAGAAAGACAGAGGGTGAGGTCTAGGTCTTATTTTAGAGGGAATTTTGTGAGGTCAGATGAAGCAGACAGAGGCATAATGCTGGAGTAGGTAGAGAACTGGCCAGGAGGATCTCCCTTCAAATGCAACCTCTGATACATTCTGTAATACTGGCTGGGACCCTGGACAAGATGCTCCCTGCTTCTCAGTGCACTAGGCAACTTTAAAACCCAAAGTGTCCAAGAAGGGACTCTACTGCAGCAGGAGTTTCTTAATCTGAGTTCTTCATACCAGTAAAACCACATATCTAGTCCCAATCCCTATCCTACGTGAAATACTATCAATGAAAAGTCTCTGGGAAAGAAATGCAGTATATGGAATATCTTCATCAATATTAATCTCATTGAAAGTGAATTTAATTTCCTACTCTGTTTCATTTAAAATATTTCTTGGTAGTTTCATTTGAAATGGCAGAGATTACTCCTCCTTAGGAGGCTTCCTTCTGTATTTATGAGTACATTGTGGAGCAAAAATGTGAACTGCACCCATAAATGGTTAGGAACACAAATAAGGACCAAGGAAATGTATTTTAAAAGGTGCACAGTTCTTGGTATGGATCTCATCCACCTCTAAAATCCTCTCAACACTTGTTCTGGATGACCCTGGGGGCTTTTTTTTTTTCTGATTCTACCACTGTAAAAAGGAACAGAGGTAAAATAAGCTGCTGATATTAACAATCCTAGCTTTCCCACTAATTTACTATGTGACCTTGGGCCAGTCATTTACCCTCCATAGGGCTCAATTTCCTCATCAGTAAAACGAGTAGGTTGAGCTATAATGTCCCTTGAAAGGTTCACATTCCAAGAGTCTCTGATTCTATGAAAGGGCTCTGATCCTGGTGTTTCTCCTGGGTTTTCTTACCCATGTTCCTCCTCTGTCACCTGCACTGAGCTGGCTCTAATGATGGGACTGGTGCTGCCTGGCTGAGACTAGGGGGGAAATGGCTTTGTCAGCACTTCTGTGGCTTCTAATAAATTCACAGGAAAACTCCCTGCAGGCTGAAACTCAGCATTGAGGTTCTCGGTTTGGAAAGGAATTTCCTTTTAAAATTAGAGCGGAAATGATCTTTTAAAAGAAATCCTTCAAGCCACAGTTTATTTTCTGGAATGAGATGTGAGGATAGGGTGGGGGTGGGGTTGGGGAGGAAACAGCCTTTTGTAATTTTCTGATTATTTTTGTTTTTGTTTCTGGATATGGAAAACAAGTCACCATGGCTTTACTGGCTGAAGATCTGTGACCCTGACTTTAATCATGGAAGTAGTTCCTAAGGTGGTCATAGAGATAGCATGGAATAGTGGAAGGAGCACTAGAGATAGGCTTGGCCAGAGGTGGGTTTCAGGCCCCATCTCAGTTTCTAGTTGTGTGACTATTAGTGAATCACCTAACCTCAAGAAGCCTCAGTTTCCTTATCTGTGAAATGAGGGGGTTGGACTAGCAAGCCATTAACAGTTCTTCTTATCATCATGTGATCTATGGTGGATTGTTGAAAAAGACTTGGGAGTTCACTTTAAGGCTCCTCTTTCTCAACTTAGTAATTGATTGGGGGTCTTCACTCAAGAGCGTTGAGTCATAACAGTTTCTTATACATTTGTTTAAATTTTATATTTATCAGAAGGATTTTCAAGCACATGGCCTTATTAATTCTTGCAAAAGTCCTGTGAGGGCACTAGGACTGGTTAAAATGGAGGAAGGGGAATGGAGTAGCACATTCTGACTTGGAGTTCTCCGAGTTGACTATTATTTCTATTTGACAGTTGAGGAAAATGAGGACAAGATAATTTAGGTCACTTGCTTAAAGTAATATAAAAAATTTATTAAAACTAGAACCCATTTCTCCTGATTCCTGGTGCTGTGTTTGTCAATCCAGACCAGGCACTTCCATAGACTTATAAGGGCTAAAAAGGGAAGGAAGCTTGGCAGAGTAGGCAAAGCCTTGGCCTGGATGTCAGGTCCAGGATTTGTGGTCAGGTCCCATCCATGATACTGTCTGAGTAACCTCAGGCATATCACCGAACTATTCTGGCCTTTAGTATTTCCTATCTATAGAGTGATAGAATTGGATTAGGTCAGGGGTGGGGAACCTGCACCCTCCAGGCCACATGTGACCCTCTAGGTCCTCATAGGCCTTTTGATTGAATCCAAACTTCACAAAACAAATTTGCCCAAACTTCCCCACCCCTGGACTGAGGGTCTCTGCGTTTCCTTTCAGCTTCAGATAAATTATAATTTTATAGCCTTTTTCCATTTCCTAGTGTACTAGAAGGAATACTATTGACCTCAAAACAAAAAAACCTGGGTTTGAATTCTACTTCAGATTGCATGTAAGTCATTTGATTTCTCTGAGTGTTAGTTTACTCATGTGTAAAACGGAAGCAATAATACCTCACTTACCTGTCTAATGGAGTTAATTTGAGGAAGATGCATTATAAAGCCTAAAAATTAAATTAATATTTAAATTAAACTATAAGTCATTATATCATTGTGCCCTAGTATAGACCTAAAGAATAGTGTTACAATGAGGTCCCTGTGCATTTGTAGGACTCTATCCTCACATGAAGAGCCTGACCCCCTGAGAATTTCCATTTGAAGATAGTATATTGCATAGCACATGGGATCCCTATTAACTTTGCTGATTAAACAAAGATGAAGGTCAAGGGGAGGATGGTAATGTGCTAGATGACAGAATCAGAATTTCAAAATCATTCAATAGGCAAGAATAACAGAATGAACCAAACAAGATGAAAATGAGCAAAAATGGGTGATAGGAACCTGTGTCTGGAGCTGAAAGGGGCTGACATCAGAGGCCATCTAATCCAATATTCTCATTTTACAGATGAAGAACCTGCAGTTAAGTAACTTGCAATTAGGTGGCAGAGTAGATAGAATGCTGCCCTCAGGGAAATAAGCTCAACTCCTTTCTTAGATACCTACTAGATGTGTGACACTGGGCAAAGTTACTTGATCTCTTCCAGACTCAGTTTTCTTATCAATAAAATGGTCATTGCAATAGCACCCAATCCACAGGGTTATGTTGAAATTTAAATGATATAATGTATTCAGAATGCTTTGCAAACCTGTAGCAGCAAGCACCCCAGCATCCCCAGGGTGGCTGCCAACACAGATTCTTAGATCTGCTTTTCTAAAGGAAAGCAACTCAAAATGGGTTAACAATCTTGCTTTAATCAAACATATCATTTACCTAGTTCAGGGGAAAAAGTCAGCACCCCGAACTTCAGAGTATACAGAAAGAAGTTACAAGCAGAAGTTACAAGAAAACAGAAACGTTTCAAGCAGACAGACAGGCCTCCAACTGTCTGACCATTACATACATCCATACCTAGTCAGAGTTAATGAGAGAGGAAAGTATCAACATCTGGGTTTTCAAAGCCAGGGGGCTCTCAATGGCTGCCCAGAGTCTCTTCTGGTTAAATCACACAACACTTCTCAAAGTGAGCCCCAAAGCAAAGCCTCCCATCAGGGTTTATATAGCCTTCTCCTGGCTCAGAGAATGTCACAACCTTCTTGACCCACTGCCCAATCACAAAGTATCTCCTGAAAAACAAGCTTCCTACCATAGGCTCCAGGTACATGTAAGTCTATCAAAGGGCAGGGAAGATCTTAAATTTACATTCCCATTACAAAACCTTAAAGCGTTATACATAGTATCCCAAAAGTTTTAGCATACCTTTAGGCTTTAATAGACAAGGATGGGGAACCTGCAGCCTCAAGGCCACATATGGCCCTCTAGGTCCTCAAGTGCAGCCCTCTGACTGAATCCAAACTTCACAGAACATATCCCCTTAATACAAGGATTTGTTTTGTAAAATTTGGGCTCAGTCAAAAGGCTGCAACCAAAGACCTAGACATGTGACCTCAAGGCTGCAGGTTCCCCACCCCTGGCTTAAGACTTCCCTAAGGCTTTTTGGAGTATATATGCTAGTTATTACTGTCCAACATTACACAGATAGTAAGCATCAGATGTGGCATTTGAATCTAGGTCTTATGCCTCTGGATTCAGCACTCTTAAGACCTGGATTAGGCTTGGTTTGGAGAGATTTGGCCTTCCATAAGCCCATGTAATAAAACCCTGAGGGTTTAGGATGAAGCTGTGAGGAAAGCTGTTTTAATCTTAGGGTACAATTGTGGTAGTGCCCATGCCCACAGACATTATCATGCCACTGCAAACTATACTGACCACTTCTGGAAATATAGACAGCTCACTTGAACAATGTTGAGCAATGGAGATTATTCAAAGGAAAGTGAACTGGGTTTCAAGAGGTCATAGAAGGAATTATTATAACAACTGGGAATGTTTATTTTGGTTAAGGGAGAACTTGTGGGTCATGGTAGCTGACTTTGAATATTTGAAGAACTGTGAAGTAGAGGAGAAGATAGGTTTGTTTCATGTAGCTCCAGAAGGCAGAATTGGGAGCAATAATGGCAAGAGGACATAGGGAGAAATATTTCTGCCTCATTTAAGGGAAAATGTTCTTATCAGCAGAGCTGGCCAACACTGGATCATATCGTCTTGAAAAGTAGTGAACTCCCTATCCTGGAAAGGATTTAAAAAAATCAGAATCTGGGTAACCAATAACTATGATCGATGATTAAGGTGAGAGGCTGGAGTAGGGAGAAGTGAATAGGAGCCAGTCTTGGAGTCTGAAGTGCTAGGTTCAAATTCTACATCAGATACTTGCAATTTTTTTAATTTAAAAATTGATTTTTTTCCAATTTATTTATTTATGTTTAGTTTTCAACATTAATTTCTACAAGATTTTGAGATAAAAATTTTTCTCTCCCCATCTCTCCCCTACCCCTAACCCTTAATAGCAAGCCTACTAAATACCCCTTCCTCCAATCTATTCTCTCTTATATCCTCTCCTTTCCCCCACCTTGCTCCCCAGCCTAACTTTCTAGTAGGGCAAGATGGATTTCTATACCCCGGTGCCTGTATATCTTATTTTCCAGTTGCATGTAACATGCATTAACATTTGTTTTTTGAAACTTTGAGTTGCAAAGTCTTTCCCTTCTTCCCTCCTTGCCCACCCCCACTGGGAAGACAAGCAATTCAACATAGATTGTAGTTATGCAAAACATTTCCGTAGTAGTTATATTATGAAAGACTAACTATATTTCCCCCCATCCTATCCTTCCCCCCATCCCACTTAATTTTCTACTTTTACCCTATACCTTATCAAAAGTGTTTGTTTCTAACTACCCTCACCCCAATCTGCCCTGCCTTCTATCAACCCCTCTTATTCCCTTCCCTCCTGCTTTCCTGTACAGTAAGATACTCAATTGAATGCATATGTTATTCCCTCCTTAAGCCAAATTCAGTGAGAGTGACCTTCCTGCTTTTCCCCTCCATCATAACAGTGTTCTCTTGCATCTTTTATATGAAATCATTTACGCTAAAAAAATCTTCCCCTTTCTCCTTCTCTCAATATATTCCTCTCAACTCTTAATTTTATTTTTAAGATATCATCCCTTCATATTCAACTCATCATGTGCCCTCTGTCTATGTAAATGTGTATATACATATGCAGATATTCACATATATATATTTATACACACATACACCTTCCTATACATACATATATGTATGTATACATATATACATATATATTCCCTTCAACTATCTTCATATTGAGAAAAGTCTTATGAGTAACAATTATCATTTTTACATATAGGAATGTAAATAGTTCAACTTTAAAAAGTTCCTTATGATTTCTTTTTCCTGTTTACCTTCTCATGCTTCTCTTGCTTCTTGTAGTTGAAGATCAAATTTTCTGTTCAGCTCTGATTTTTTCATCAAGAATGCTTGAGAGAAGATGGCGGAGTAGAAACAGCTCATCCAAGTCACTTTGCCCCCAGATTCTCCCCAAACTATGCAAAAGGGGACTCTGAACAACTTCTGGAGCCCCAGCACCCACAGAACGACACAGAGAAGCTAACCTCCCACTGAGGACAGCCCAGCAGCCCTGCAGGAAGGACCAGTGCAGCGGTCTGGGACCTGGCAGCGCGCAGTGCGCAGAGCGCAGGGAGCCGAGCCGAGCCCAGGTCCACGTGAGCCGGGGTTTTAGCCCCAGGGTGGCAGGGCCAGCAGCTGGCTGGAGGAACCCCAGAACACCAGGAGCTGTGGTGACTCCAGAATTATCAACATAGACATGCCTAGGGCAAAGTAAGAGGTTAGTGTCCTATGGACTTTGGGACTGATATTTAGGGAATGAGTCGGCTCCCTCCCCTGGGGGCTAGAAGCCACTGAAGAGACAAGCCATTTGGTAGTTTTCAGAGGCATTTCCAGCTCCCAGCCTGTAAATCTTAGGGAGATCCAGAGATCAGTTTTGGGGGGTAATCGCTCTTGCTTTAACCTCCCTGGATCTGGATTGTGATCTAGGGTGGAAGTCGTCGGTGGGTTTACAGCTTGCCAGAAACAGAAGTTGCCCCCCACACGTTCGGGAAAAAAATTCCTCTATCTGGCCTTAAAGCCATAGTGTGCCAACAAGCCCAAAAGTCAAGTAATTAAGTGGCAACATGCCAAGGCAAAGGAAACAGAAAAATGCAACCCTAGACTCCTATTTTGGGGGCATAGAGCAGGAAAATGACTGTGAGGTCAGAAGTCCTGCTCCAAAAGCCCCAGGGGAAAACATGAGCGGGTTGCAGGCCATAGAGGACCTTGAGAAGGACTTTAAAAATCAAATAAGAGAAGTGGAGGAAAAATTAGAAAGAGAAATGAGAAGGATGCAGGAAAAGTATGAAATGAGGGTCAACAGCCTGACTGAGGAAAACAGCACCTTAAAAAATAGACTGGGGGCGGCTAGGTGGCGCAGCGAATAGAGCGCCGGCCCTGGAATCAGAAGGACCTGAGTTCGGAGCCGGCCTCCGACACCTAATCCGCACAAACAAAACCTAGCCGTGTAACCTTGGGCAAGTTACTTAACCCCAATTGCCCTAAAGGGGCGGCTAGGTGGGAGTGAGTAAGAGTGCCGGCCTCGGAGTTTGGATGACCTGAGATCAGATCCGGCCTCAGAAAATGAGCACCCACGCATAAATCAAATGACTAGCCGTGTAACCTTGAGCAAGTTACTTAACCCCAATGCTTTAAAAAAAAATAGACTAACTCAAATGGCAAAGGAGGCCCAAAAGGGCAATGAGGAGAAGAATGCCTTAAAAAGTCGAATTTGCCAGATGGAAAAAGAATCTCAAAAGTTCACTGAGGAGTTCATTCCTTCAGAGTTAGACTGGAGCAAATGGAAGCTAATGACTTTATGAGAAATCAAGATGCTGTTAAGCAGATCCAAACAAATGAAAGAGTAGAAGGCAATGTGAAATATCTCATGGGAAAAACCACTGACCTGGAAAATAGATCCAGGAGAGACAATTTAAAAATTATTGGACTACCTGAAAGCCATGATCAAGAAAGAACCTAGAAATCACCCTTCAAGAAATTCTCAAGGAAAACTGCCCTGATGTTTTAGATCCAGAGGGCAAAATAGAGGTTGAAAGAATCCACCAATCACCTCCTGAAAAAGATCCCAAAAAGAAAACTCCCAGGAATATTATAGCCAGGTTCCAGAATCCCCAGATCAAGGAGAAAATACTACAAGCAGCCAGGAAGAAACAATTTCAATATTGTGGAAACAGAATCAGAATAGCCCAGGACCTGGCAGCTTCTACACTGAGGGATCAAAGGGCATGGAATATGATATTCCAGAGGGCAAAAGAACTGGGAATGAACCCAAGGGTCACCTACCCTGCAAAACTGAGTATTTTGTTTCAGGGGAAAATATGGTCATTCAGTGGAATAGAGGACTTTCAAGCATTCTTGAGGAAAAACCAGAATTGAATAGAAAATTTGACATCCAGACACAAGAAGCAAGAGATGCCTGAGAAGGTAATCAGGGAAAAGAAATCAAAAGGAACTTGTCAAAGTTGAACTATTTACATTCCTATATGGAAAAGCAATAACTGTGACTGATGATATCTTTCTCACTATGAAAATAATGGAAGAAGGGTGTGTGGTCATATGAATATATATGTGAATGTGTGTGTATATGGTTACAGTTATATATGGATAGAGGGCATAGGTTGAATTTGTTGGGAAGGGAGAATACTCAAGGGATGAAATTATGAGGTGGGAGAGGAAAGTGGCAAGAGGAGATGGGGAGAGACAGGGTGGGGTAAACTATCCCATGTAGAAGAAGCAAGGGGAAGTGGTTGCAAAGGAGGGGGAGAATAAGAAAGGCTAAAAAGGCAAAACCACATTCACATTGAATTTGGTTCAGGGAGAAAATGACATACATACTAAATGGGATATCTCAACCTGCAGCAGGATAGGGGGAAGGGGGATGAGAGGAGGAATGATGGATGGGAGGGCATCCTTGGGGTGAGGGGAGGTTGGAAGTGCCCACTATAGAAGAGGGACAGGATTATGTAGGGAATGGACCAGGTGGGGGGTGAGATGAGTGGGAGGGAATTATAAGCAGCCTTGTACAATATATCTACTGTGATAATGTTTTGCATAGCTAGACATGTACAACATATACTGAATTACTTATCTACCAAGAGGGAATGGGTGACAAGGGAGGAAGGAAATGGATCTGAAATTTTAGGTCTTAACATTAAATGTTTCAAATATATATAAATACTATTATTAATACTCTTTTGCTTGTAATAGAGAGATAAGATGTGCAGTCACTGTGGCACAGAGATCCATCTTGCTCTAATGGAAAAGTCAAAGGGGGTATGGAAAAAGGTATGGGAGAGAGCAGATTGGATGAGGCGATATCTTGTAGGACTGCTATTTTGGGGAGGTGGGTAGGGGAAAATGGGGGAAAATTGTAACTCAAAATCTGGCAGAAATGAATGATGTAAAACAGAAGTTAATAAAGCATTTGTTTAAAGTTTAAAAAAAAAAAGAATGCTTGAGAGTCCTCCATTTCATTGAATGACCATATTTTCCCCTGAAGCATAATACTCAGTTTTGCTGGGTAGGTTATTCTTGGTTTTAATCCTAGCTCCTTTGACCTCTGGAATATCATATTCTAAGCCCTTTGATCCTTTAATGTAGAAGATGCTAGATCTTGTGTTATACTGATTGTGTTTCCACAATAGTAAAATTGTTCCTTCCTGGCTGCTTGTAATATTTTCTTTTTCTTTTTTAAATTAATTAAATTTTAGTTTACAACATTCATTTCCACAAGATTTTGACTTACAATTTTTTCTTCCCATCTTTCCCCAACCTCCCCACCCCAAAATAGCAAGCCTATTGAATACTCCTTCCCCCAATCTATTCTCTCTTATATCCTCCCCCATCACCCCTCTAACTTTCTAGTAGGGCAAGATGTGTTTCTGTACCCCAGTACCTGTATATCTTATTTCCCAGTTGCATGTAAAAAAACAAATTTTTACACATTTGTTTTTAAAACTTTGAGTTCCAGGTTTTTTCCCTTCTTCCCTCCTCAGCCACCCCCACTGGGAAGATAAACAATTCAAAATATGTTGTACATCTGTAATTACCCAAATTATTTCCATAGTAGTTATATTGTGAAAGACTAACTATATTTCCCCTCTATCCTCTCCTGTCCCCCTCCATTCTATTTTCTCCTTTGACTCTATCCCTTTTCAAAAATGTTTGCTTCTAACTACCCTCTCTCCCAATCTGCCCTCCCTTCTGTTATCCCCCCTCTTATTCCCTACCCCCCCTATTTTCCTGTAGGGTAAGATACCCAATTGAGTGTATATGTTATTCCTTCCTTAGGCCAAATTCAATGAGAATCATCTTGTCCTATTCCCTTTCACCTTCCTGTTCTTTTCCTCCATTGTAACAGTTTTCTCTTGCCTCTTTTATATAAGATAGTTTACTCTAATCTATCTTTCCCTTTCTCCTTCTCCCAATCTCTCTCACCTCTTAATTTTATTTTGTAGATATCATCCCTTCATATTCAACTCATCCTGTGCCCTCTGTCTATGTATACATGAACATACATATGCCCATATTCACATACATATTTATATACACATACACCCTCCTATGCATACATATATATGTATGCATACAAATATGTGTATATATATATATATATACACATATATATGCACATATATATTACCTTCAACTATCCTCATACTGAGAAAAGTTTTATGAGTTACAATTATCATTTTTCCATGTAGGAATATAAATAGTTCAACTTAATAATAAGTTCCTTATAATTTCTTTTTCCTGTTTACCTTCTCATGCTTCTCTTGCTTCTTGTGTTTGAAAGTCAAAAATTTTGTTCAGCTCTGTTTTTTTCATCAAGAATGCTTGAAAGTCCTCTATTTCATTGAATGACCATATTTTCCCTGTAGCATTATACTCAGTTTTGATGGATAGGTGATTCTTGGTTTTAGTCCTAGCTCCTTTGTCCTCTGGAATATCATATTCTAAGCCCTGGGATCCCTTAATGTAGAAGCTACTAGGTTTTGTGTTATCCTGATTGTGTTTCCACAATACTCAAATTGTTTCTTCCTAACTGCTTGCAGTATTTTCTCCTTGACCTGGGAACTCTGGAATTTGGCTAAAATATTCCTAGGAGTTTTCTTCTTGAGATATTTTTCAAGAGGTAATCAGTGAATTCTTTCAATTTCTATTTTACCCTCTGGTTCTAGAATATCACGGTAATTTTGCTTGATAATTTCTTGAAGTATGGTGTCTAGACTCTTTTTTTTGATCATGGCTTTCAGATAGTCCAATAATTTTTAAATTATTTCTCCTGGATCTATTTTCCAGGTCAGCATCTTTTTCCAATGAGATATTTCATATTGCCTTCTATTTTCTCATTTGTTTGAATCTGTTTTATAATATCTTGATTTCTCATAAAGTCATTAGCTTCCAATTGTTCCAATCTAATTTTGAAGGAGTTATTCTCTTCAGTGAGTTTTTGAGATTCTTTTTTCATCTGGGTAATTTGGCTTTTTTTTCTCTTTAAAAAAATAACTTTTATTCCACCCCACATGACATGTTAAAACATTTAAAAACATCTTTTTAAGTGCTGAGTTCCAAATTCTATCTCTTCCTCCCTTCCTCCCTCCTCTCCACCTCCCTGAGATGGTAAATAATCTGATATGGGTTATACATGTGCAATCATGTAAATCTGATATGGGTTATACATGTGCAATCATTTCCATAATAATCATTTTGTACAAAAATATCTCAAAAAAGAAACAAAGGAAAGAAAAAAGAAGGAAGGAAGGAAGGAAGGAAGGAAGGAAGGAAGGAAGGAAGGAAGGAAAAGAAAGATAGTATGCTTCAGTCTGTATTCAGGCAATATCAGTTCTTTCTCTGGAGGCAGATAACGTGTTTCATCATGAGTCCTTTGGATCATTGTATTTTGCTGAGAATAGCTAAGTCATTTATAATTCTTCATTATACAATGTTGCTATTACTGTATACAATATTCATCTGATTTTGCTCACTTCATTTTTCATCAGTTTGTGTAAGTCTTTCCAGGTTTTTTAAAAACCATCCTGCTTGTCATCTCTTATAGCACAATAATATTCCATCACAATCATCCTCGGCTTGTTCAGCCATTCCTCAGTTGATGGGTACCCCGTCTATTTCCAATTCTTAGTCACCACAAAAAGAGCTGCTATAAATATTTTTGTACAAATAGGTCCTTCCTCTCTCCCCTTTTTAAAATCCCTTTGGGATATAGACCTAGTAGTGTTATTGCTAGATCAAAGGATATGCACAGTTTTATAGTTCTTTGGGCATAGAAACCTATCATCTTTTAAAATAGACAATTTCATTTCTTAATAGTTCCTAACATTAGAAATTTCTGTTTAATACTGAACTGAAATCTAATTCCCCATAGCTTCCACCCATTAACTCTGGTCCTGTCCTAAAGTAACCACACAAAACAAACCTATTTCCCTTTTCTTTCTTTTTTTTTTTAAACAAATGCTTTATTAACTTCTGTTTTACATTATTCATTTCCGCCAGATTTTTGAGTTACAATCATTTTCCCCCCATTATTCCCCTACCCAACCTCCCAGAATAGCAGTCCCACAAGATATCGCTTCCTCCAATCTGTTCTCTCCCATACCTTCTCCCATACCCCCATCGACTTTTCCATTAGAGGAAGGTGAATCTTTGTGTCCAATGCCTGCACATCTTATCTCCCTATTACAAGCGAAAGAGTATTAATAATAGTATTTATATATATTTGAAACATTTAATGTTACGACCTCGAATTTCAGATCCATTTCCTTCCTCCCTTGTCACCCATTCCTTCTTGGGAGATAAGTAATTCAGTATATGTTGTACATGTCTAGCTATGCAAAACATTATCACAGTAGATATATTGTAGAAGGCTGCTTGTAATTCCCTCCCACTCATCCCACCCCCCACCTGGTCCATTCCCTACATGATCCTGTCCCTCTTCTATAGTGGGTACTTCCAACCTCCCCTCACCCCAAGGATGCCCTCCCATCCATCGTCCCTCCTCTCATCCCCCTTCCCCCTATCCTGCTGCAGGTTGAGATATCCCATTTAGTATGTATGTCATTCTCTCCCTGAACCAAATTCAATGAGAATGTGGTTTTGCCTTTTTTGCCTTCCTATTCTCCCCTCCCTTGCAACCACTTCTCCTTGCTTCTTCTACATGAGATAGTTTACCCTACCCTGTCTCTCCCCATCTCCTCTTGCCACTTTCCTCTCTCACCTCATAATTTCATCCCTTGAGTATTCTCCCTTCCCAACAAATTCAACCTATGCCCTCTATCCATATATAACTGTAACCATATGTATTCATATGTATTCATATGACCACATATGTATTCATATGACCACACACCCTTCTTCCATTATTTTCATAGTGAGAAAGATATCATCAGTCACAGTTATTGCTTTTCCATATAGGAATGTAGATAGTTCAACTTTGATAAGTTCCTTTTGATTTCTTTTCCCTGATTACCTTCTCAGGCATCTCTTCCTTCTTGTGTCTGGATGTCAAATTTTCTATTCAATTCTGTTTTTTCCTCAAGAATGCTTGAAAGTCCTCTATTCCACTGAATGACCATATTTTCCCCTGAAACAAAATACTCAGTTTTGCTGGGTAGGTGACCCTTGGGTTCATTCCCAGTTCTTTTGCCCTCTGGAATATCATAGTCCATGCCCTTCGATCCCTCAGTGTAGAAGCTGCCAGGTCCTGGGCTATTCTGATTGTGTTTCCACAATATTGAAATTGTTTCTTCCTGGCTGCTTGTAGTATTTTCTCCTTGATCTGGGGATTCTGGAACCTGGCTATAATATTCCTGGGAGTTTTCTTTTTGGGATCTTTTTCAGGAGGTGATTGGTGGATTCTTTCAACCTCTATTTTGCCCTCTGGATCTAAAACATCAGGGCAGTTTTCCTTGAGAATTATTTGAAGGGTGATTTCTAGGTTCTTTCCTTGATCATGGCTTTCAGGTAGTCCAATAATTTTTAAATTGTCTCTCCTGGATCTATTTTCCAGGTCAGTGGTTTTTCCCATGAGATATTTCACATTGCCTTCTAATCTTTCATTTGTTTGGATCTGCTTAACAGCATCTTGATTTCTCATAAAGTCATTAGCTTCCATTTGCTCCAGTCTAACTCTGAAGGAATGAATCTCCTCAGTGAACTTTTGAGATTCTTTTTCCATCTGGCAAATTCGACTTTTTAAGGCATTCTTCTCCTCATTGCCCCTTTGGGCCTCCTTTGCCATTTGAGTTAGTCTATTTTTTAAGGTGTTGTTTTCCTCAGTCAGGCTGTTGACCCTCATTTCATACTTTTCCTGCATCCTTCTCATTTCTCTTTCCAATTTTTCCTCCACTTCTCTTATTTGATTTTTAAAGTCCTTCTTAAGGTCCTCTATGGCCTGCAACCCACTCATGTTTTCCCCTGGGGCTTTTGGAGCAGGACTTCTGACCTCACAGTCCTTTTCCCTCTCTATGCCCCCAAAATAGGAGTCTAGGGTTGCATTTTTCTGTTTCCTTTGCCTTGGCATGTTGCCACTTAATTACTTGACTTTTGGGCTTGTTGGCACACTATGGCTTTAAGGCCAGATAGAGGAATTTTCGTCCCGAACGTGTGGGGGGCAACTTCCGTTTCTGGCAAGCTGTAAACCCACCCACAACTTCCACCCTAGATCACAATCCAGATCCAGGGAGGTTAAAGCAAGAGCGATTACCCCCCAAGACTGATCGCTGGATCTCCCCACGATTTGTAGGCTGGGAGCCGGAGATGCCTCTGAAAACTACAAAATGGCGTGTCTCCTCAGCGGCTTCTAGCCCCCAGGGGAGGGAGCTGACGCATTCCCCAAATACAGGTCCCAAAGTCCATAGGACACTAACCTCTTACTTTGTCCTAGGCATGTCTATGTTGATAATTCTGGAGTCGCCACAGCTCCTGGTGTTCTGGGGTTCCTCCAGCCAGCTGCTGGCCCTGCCGCCCTTGGGCTAAAACCTCGGCTCACGGGGACCTGGGCTCAGCTTGGCTACTGCGCTCTGCGCTCTGCACACTGCCAGGTCCCAGACCTCTGCGCTGGTCCTTCCTGCAGGGCTGCTGGGCTGTCCTCAGCGGGAGGTTAGCTTCTCTGTGTCGTTCTGTGGGTGCTGGGGCTCCAGAAGTTGTTCAGAGTCCCCCTTTACATAGTTTGGGGGGAATCTGGGGGCAGAGAGGCTTGGACGAGCTGTTTCTACTCCGCCATCTTGGCTCTGCCCCCCTCGTAATTTGGCTTTTTAAAGCATTCTTCTCCTCATTCGCTTTTTGGGGCCCTTTTGCCATTTGAGGTAGTCTATTTTTAAGGTGTTATTTTATTCAGTGTATTTTGGGTCTCCTTTAGCAGGCTGTTGACTCACTTTTCATGACTGTTTTTGCACCATTCTCATTTGTCTTCTGAATTTTTCCTTCATTTCTCTTACTTGATTTTCAAAATCCTTCTTGAGTTCCTCCATGGCCTATAACCAGTTCATATTTTTCTTGGAGGCTTTTGATGCAGGAGTTCTGATTTCACTGTCTTCCTCCCACTCAATTTTCTGTCCCTTAAAAAGGATTCTACAGTCTTATTGTGCTTCCTCTGCTTGCTCATCTTGCCAGCCAATTATTTGACTTTTGAGCTCTTTGCCATGGTAGAACTCTGCTTACAGAATGGAGTGAGCTATGTCCCAAATTGCTGGGCTTTTTGCAGCTGCTGGAGCTCTTAGGAGGTGCTGTCTTTATAGCCTCCACAAGCTCTGGCTCACTGGTCACACACTCCAGGACTACTACCCAAGACCATGATCCATATTCAAGCAGGTTAGAGCAAGAGTGATTAACCTCTGAATGGTTGCTTGGTCCCCCTTATGATCTGCAGGCCAGGAGCTCCTGAAGCAGCCAGGCTGCAGCAGCTGGAGCATGCCGAACCTCCTGGCCACTTTTTGCCCCAGGGGCAGCAGCTGAACTGTGCTTGTGCTCTTCATTCCCTTTTTCTAACAAAGTTCCACACTGGCCTTTTACTTTGTCTTTGCTTTTTATGGGTTGAGACGTCTGGAAACTGACATAGCTATTGATGATTCATTCTCCTGAAGTCTGGCCTGGCGGCTGCTGGTTAAGCCACCCTGGACCTGGAACCATGTGGTTCATGCTGGACTGTGCTTGGCTCCCAGAGATAGACCCTTCTTCTCTGCCTGCCAGGCTTCCTTCAGTGGGAGATTTGTTTCTCTCTGTCACCTTGTGGGTTCTATAGCTCTAAAGTTTGTTTAGATTCATTTTTTACATGTATTAGAAGTGATTGGAGTGGGAACCTATGCCAAGTTTGTGCTTCTACTCTGCCATCTTGGCTCCACCTTCTGCTTGTAGTATTTTCTCCTTGACCTAGGAACTCTGGAATTTGGCTATGATATTCCTAGGAGTTTTCTTTTCAGGATCTTTTTCAAGAGATGATCAGTGAATCCTTTCAATTTCTATTTTGTCCTCTGGTTCTAGAATATCAGGGCAATCTTCCTTGAGGATTTCTTGAAGGATGATTTCTAGATTCTTTTTTTTTTTGATCATGGCTTTCAGGTAGTCAAATAATTTTAAAATTATCTCTCCTGTGTCTATTTTCGAGGTGAGTGGTTTTTCCAATGAGATATTTCACATTGCCTTCTATTTTTTTTCATTTGTTTGGATCTGTTTTATAGTATCTTGATTTCTCCTAAAGTCATTAGCTTCCAATTGCTTCAGGAATTATTCTCTTCAGTCAGTTTTTGGTATTCCCTTCCCATCTGGCAAATTTGGCTTTTTAAGGCATTCTTCTCCTCATTGTCTTTTTGGGCCTCTTTTGCCATTTGGGTTAGTCTACTTTTTAAGGTGTTATTTTCTTCAGTGTATTTTTGGGTCTCTTTTAGCAGGCTGTTAATTCACTTTTTATAATTTTCTTGCATTGTTCTCATTTCTCTTCCCAGTTTTTCTTCCACTTCTCTTACTTGATTTTCAGAATACTTCTTGAGCTCCTCCATGGCCTGTGACCAATTCATATTTTTCTTGGAAGCTTTTGATGCAAGAATTCTTACTTCATTTTCCTCCTCCAGTTCCATGCTTTGATCTGATTGTATGGTGTGATTGTACTTTCTCATCTTGCCAATTCATTTTTGAGCTCTCTGCCATGGTAGAACTCTGCTTCCAGAATGGAGAGAGCTTTGTCCCAAATCACTGGGATTTTCGAAGCTGCCAGAGCTATTAGTTGGGCTCCCTCTCTACAACCCCCACAAGTTCTGGCTCACTGGTCACACATGCCAGGACCACCACCCCATACACCGATCCAGATCCAGGCAAGTCAATGCAAGAGTGATTACCCTCTGAATAGTCACTTGGTCCCCCTTATGATCTGCAGGCCAGGAGCTCTGAAAGCAGCCACATGGCACTGCTGTGCCTCCTGCCACTGCTGTGCCTCACCCTGGAGGAGGGGCTGGACCGTACTGTTCCTTCACACTTACAACAGAGTTCTGACTGACTTTTTATTTTCTCTTTGGTATTTATGAGTTGAGGAGTCCAGAAACTCTCACAACTGCTATTAATTCATTCTCATGAAGTCTGTTCTGGCCGGTCTGAGCTTTCCTGGGGCTGAAACTGTGGCTCACTGGGGACTGCACTCAGCTCCCTGTGGGCTGCAACAGACCTTTCCTGTTGGGCTGCCAGGCTACTTTCATCAGGAGATTTGTTTCTCTCTGTCTCTTTGTGGGTTCTGTAACTTTAAAATTTGTGCAATTTTTTTTAACAGGTATTGGAGATGTTTGAAGCTGGAGCCCATGCCAAGTTTGTGCTTTTACTCCATCATCTTGGCTCTGCCCCCCCAGACACTTGCTAACTTAAGGGACCTTGTATAAAGTCCCTTAGCCTCTCTGTGACTCAGTTTCCTCTTCTGCTACGTTTGTATCCAAATGAGATTAAAGAAAGAAGAAAAGGTATTAGTAAGTACACAAAAATATAGCAATTCTTTTTTGTAGTGGCAAAACCCCCCAAACAAATAGAAAAACCAAGACACCCCAAAAAACTAGACACTTAGAGAATGCCAATCAACTGAAGACTGGTGTTATGTCATTGGTATGGTATTCAATTCTGCTATAAAAATAAGGCAGTAGATGATTTAAAAAATTTATTTTGAGGCAATTATATGACTTATCCATTGTCACACAGCTAGTCCATATTTGAACCCAGGTCCTCTTGATTCCAGGGTCAATGCTCTATCCACTGTGCCACCTAGCTGCCCTAACGATTTCCAAAGGTAAGAAGATTTATATGAACTGATGCAGAGTGAACTGACCAGCACCAGAATAATTTATACTATAACATCAAAAAGTGAATAATTTTGAAGACTTTTGTAAATGGCCAAAGAATAAAATAAGCAGAACCAGGAGAGCAATTTATATAATTCTAGCAACACTGGGAAACACTGTATGGTTATGTAAAAAAAAAAATAAAAACCAAACCATACAACTTCCAAAGTTATAAGAACTATAGTCAATAAACTGACCATTCATGATTCCACAGAACTGATGATTAAATACACTACCCACTTCCCTATAGAGAGATGTTGCATGTAGGGTGCAGAATAAGACATATATTTTTGTATATAGTCCTTGAAGCAATTTGTTTTGCCTGACTATTGTAACACCAATACGATATTCACAGTGCCTATGGAGGCTGTGAATACGTTGGTGTAGTTGTGAATCACAAAATGTGACAGGCTCTCCATATCAAGGACAGAACCAAAGCATTTATTCAGATACTAGGAAATTGAGTTCCAAAACCAGAAAGTCAAATTCATTACAGTAACCATGAAGTTAGTACACATAACCAATGCAGCAAATACCCACATTCTCAAGCCTTCCCAAACCTTCCCTCCATTAGGCCTTTAAAACAAAAAGACTCCCTCAAGCAAGAATGCCCCTTTCTCAGGGTAGCTCCTCAGCCTCCACTGCTGCTTGCTTCCAGCTGTTCTGGCTCCCTCTCAGCTTGTGTACACCTTTTTATACTGGTTATTAGCTCTTCCCTGTCCCACCCCTTCCTTTTGCATCAGCAAGTTCCTCCCACTGTGGGATTCACAAGTTCTATTTCTTAACAAGGTGCTAAGTACTTGTTTGCTTGCCATTACAAGGGGCAGGGAAGATTTTCAAATCCCCATTACCATTACAACTGTACATATATTTTACAGTGAATTTTTTCTTTCCTTTTCTTTTTTTCAATGGGTGGAAGTAGGAGGGAGAGCAAATATATTTGTATTAATTTTAACACATAGGTTTGGGGTGCCTACATGGTGCAGTTAATAGAGCACCAGTCCTGCAGTCAGGAAGACCTGAATTCAAATCTGACCTCAGATACTCAACACAAAAAAACTAGCCATGTGACCTCGGGCAAGTCACTTCACCCCAATTGCCCAAAAGAAATAAAACACATAGGTTTGGCGTGCTACTTGTATGGAATGTTGCAGGTGCTTTCAGATGAGGTTACTTTACTATTAGTTTAACTTAATTGTTTTGTCTTCTTAAAAGATACTCATTACAGAGAAGGGGTAATACATAATTGTTTATGATGTAAGAACAAAATGTATCAATAAAACTTAAATTTAAAAAATAAAATTCAGAGGTTGGAATCAATAGCCCCTTAGGTTCTTTCAGACTCTTAATCTATGATCCTATGACCTTGAGGCAGCTAGGCTGAGCAGTAGGTAGAGTGTTAGGCCAGGAGTGGGGAAGACCTGAGTTTGAATCTAGCCTCAGATCTACTAGTTGTGTGACCCTAGGTAAGTTGCTTAATTGCTGACTACCTCTGTTTCCTCATCTGTAATATAGGGATTATAATACTATCTACCTCACAGGATTGTTGTAGGATCAGATGAGTTAATATTTATAAAATGCTTACCTTTACACATTCAAAGTACCTGGCAGATAGCAGGTGTTTAATGAATGCTTATCCTTATACTTTGTCTAGGAGCCTCTGATTCTTATTCCATCCAACATCTGCATGTTAATGATTCCCTACAGTGAGATTTAGCCTTAAAAACTCTAGCAAATACTGAAGTTGGCAGAATGACCGACTGGCCATCTTGTTTGCCAGGCAGTCAACAATGTGGATGACCTTGAAAACAAGATTTGAAGAGGGTCAGGGTGTTTTTTACACAGTGTTACAGATACAATCAAACCTCAATTAACTGGATTCTCCAGACAATTGAGGTTAATTTTCCTGATTATCTGAAGGTAGACTGAAACTACTTGGTTAATTCTCCTGCAAGGGATCATAATTCCTTTTTGGTAGCTAATGCCTCTTGCATCCATCCTTCTGTCAATATCTACCCTATGGTCTCCATTAATTTTGAAAAACAATATTATGTGAGTAAACCACTTATAATTTTAAAGTAATCTCACAAAGTTGAAAAGAATTGAAAATGAAGTCCATGCCTATCAAGTAGGGAATGGTTAAACAAATTGTGGTAAAAGACTGAAATGGAAAGAAAAAACAAGATGGATATGGAGAAGCATTGAAAGATTTATATGAACTTATGGGAAGTCAAGTAAGTGACTAATATATACAATGACCATGATAATGAACTGAGATAGAAGAGCAACCATAAGACCAAAAAAATGGATGTTGCAAAATTAGAGAAAAACAAGTTTGACTCTATACAAGAGTTGTGAGAACTTCTCTGTTCCTTTGAAAATGTGAGTGTTCCATGGGTGTGGATGTCAGATTTTTTTCAATATATTAGTTGGTCTTTCTTAATTTCCCCCTTTTTTCTCTTTTTCTTTCCTTAAAAAATTTTATTATATATATTTATATTATATATATATATATATATATATATATATATATATATATATAATATATCTCTTTGAGAGAGGGGATCTGCAGGAATAAAGAGGGAATCTAGATTAAATAAAAAAAGATACTAATATAAATCTAACAAAAATTTAGGAGAAATATATGCAAAGCCTGTAAAAAGAAAACTTTTTGTGAAATGTCTGTCATTTCCCAGGCTGAGCCAGTCTGATCCAGTGACCATGAATGACATTTTTTTTTCCTTTTTAACTGATTGAGGATATTGTATGAATGAATATCTCTGAACATCAGAGATCACTATACAGTCCCATATCTCTATAAGTACATGATGGAGGGTTGGGAACTTGGAGGAGATTGCATTGAAGCTAGACTGAATTCAGGATACTCCCTGGATAGAATTGTCATTAAGACTTCTTTTACCAGGGGATGAACAGAATGCAGGAGAACAGAGGTCTCATACATAGGGGACAAGGTTGGTATGCAGGTGGGCTGAAAGTAGTGCTGACCTGTCCTACCGAGAATTTAGTCCTCACGGATAAGGAGGATGGGGTAAGGTGAAGGTGAGCCACAGGCCCAAAGCTCCAGAGTAAGGGATTTTGGACATTGCGGCCTGGGGGTGTTTGCCATGTGCCAGAGTACAACAGTATAAGATCATGGTGGGAGATATGAGGATTACTAGAAGTATGTTTTTCTGGACAGGAAGCATAACTCCCCCACCTACTGCAATGCCTGGGACAAAGCCCTATTCATCCTGTTCTAGTCATAGCTCTACCCATGGAAATTGCTTCTTTTAAAAGAAAAAAAATCATTGAAGTTAACTTATTTGACTATCATTTCTTTTACCTTGAATTTAAGTGCAGGGAAAAAAATTCTAGTTAATTGAACATGTTGGTGAATTGGCTTCCTGTTAATTGAAGTTTTACTGCATTATGGAATTTTGCCCCAACTTATGAAGATCACATAGCCAATGCAATTTTAGGGCTATATTGACATTAGGGTAGCTAGGTGGTACACTTGATAGAGTTCTGGGCTTGGGAAGAGGAAAAATCATTTCTGTGAGTTGAAATTCAGTCTCAAATACTCACTAGCTGTGTGACCCTGAGCAAGTCTCTTAACCCTGCTTGCCTCAGTTCCTCATCTGTAAAATGAACTGGAAAAGGAAATTTCAAACCTCTCCAATATCTTGGCCAAGAAAATCCCAAATGGTGTCATGAAGAGTCAGATACCACTTAAATGACTGAAAAAAATGTTGAAATGGTGATTGTTTTTTTGCCCTAGAATTTTGAATATGTTATGTGTTGCTTAGACGACAAATTGGAAAAAATGCATCTTTCTCCTCTCTACACCCCCTTGCATTTCTCAGGCCCCCAATCACCACTGAGCTCTGCGTTATTGATGGTTTTTGCTCTGGCAGGTTACAGTGACTGACTGCTAGGTACAGTTAAGCTTGTCTACTCAATTTCTCAGCTTCTTTCTTTAGGGCCCCCTAAAAACACCATCACTTTTAAAAGGAAGTTATTTTTCTCCAACATAACATCTGTGGGTTTATTTTTCACGGCAGTATTTGGAGCAAGGAATTTTTTTCTCTCTCCAACTTGGTAGTAAAGCATATTGTGGAATATTAACCCACCAAGCAAATGGGTTAGAAGACAGAAACAATGCATGGTGAGTCAGTTGGAGAAGTATTTTCCTCTTAATCAAAGTGTGGTGAGAACTTGTGGTTTCTTTCTTAGTGTTTCATTTCCCTCTTCCTAACCCACTGTTGGAATGGAAAACACTTAGTTTTCTGTGACTATAGCTTTCAAGTTAGCTGCTTAACCTCAACATTCCTTTTCCTGGGCCATCCCTTTCTCTGAAGGGCTGCCCTATAAGGCTCCTCCCAGATATTTACATTTTCCCCCAGATAAATTGGTTTTAATTTAAGGATTTTAGGAGGAAACTTATGGTTTAGCATTTGAAATGTATGCCATTTATATCTAGAGTTTCCTATAGATTTGGCTAAAAATCAATTGTGATTTAGTTATGTGAATTTGGTTCTGTAATTTGGTCATCCTGTTCAATCCTCAGCTGTCAGGGATAATGCTAACTGTCTAGAAATTATTTGCTGTGCTGAGCTTTACATCTGACACAAACTGTCTGTTTAACTTTGGACGAGTTATTTAACCTCTCATTGCTCTAGGCCAGTGGTGCCAAACTTAAATGGAAAGGTGGGGTAGACACTAAATTATACATAAGGATCCCCACAGGCCACATATTGACTTAGAAAACCACATATTAACATTATCTATATTCTATTATATTTTTATTAATTTTATTAAATATTTCCCAATTATATTTTAATCTGGTTTAGGCCACACTTGGAAGCGTTGTAGCCCACAATGCAGTCAGTGGCTGCATATATGATACCTCTGCTCTAGGCAACTCTCTATGAATATAAACTGCAGAGAAGACACTAATCAGCATCAGCAGAGGGAGTTTCCATATATGGGAGTTTCCTCTACATGAAATAACAAGTACAATACATGTATCTTTTTAAAAAAATCTATTTATTGGTACCTCCAAGTTGGGAGAGTTCAAATGACCCAAGGAGAGTTCATCCTTGCTGTGAAAAAAATTCTTCCCTGCTAAATGGCAGTCTAAAGGTCTTTTGATTCCCTTTTGATTTTGTCAGTCTCCTTTCAGTGAATTTGACAATTTTCCCCATACTTTTCAAATGACATTTTTCTCCTTAGAATATGCTTACCTAGTCTTCTCTTCCTTGGCAGCTTCCTCCTACTCCCTTTCTTCTACTCTAAGTCTACCCATCCTCTAAAGTTCAGTTCAAATTCCATGTTTTAAAAAATTGAATGGGGGCGGCTAGGTGGCACAGTGAGTAGAGCGCTGGCCCTGGAGTCAGAAGGACCTGAGTTCAGACACTTAACGCACACACAAATAAAAACCTAGCCGTGTGACCTTGGGCAAGTTACTTAATCCCAATTGCCCTCCAAAAAGCAAAACAAAACAAAACAAAAAATTGAATGTTCCATGACTATTCCAATTTCCCATCCCATTTCCAATAGCACTTAGAGTTTTCTGTGCAGTACTTTATTTTATAACATCTTTGAGAGAATTGATTATTTCTCTTTCATGCTAATAATCAATTATTGAATTAGGACCAGGATTGTTTTTTTAGAAATCTGTAGGTTGTTCAGTCACTGAAGGACATTGCTGATAACGAGATTGGGATTAATTTTCTCAGTTTTGTTCAGATCCTATCCATGTGGGGAATACCATTGTGTTCTACTCAGGTTTTGGTGGGGACAAATTCTTTGATTAAATTGCCCAAGGCTGGGGGTAATTTGGAAATAAATGACAATGATCAAAGGCAAGGTTTCCCAGCCCCTCATTAGAACAGTCCACCTTGCATTATAGTATTTATTCTCTCTCATTACTTGTTAACCAAAGTTCATTGCCATCCTCAGGAACACCCACTCTTTCAAGGACATATAAGCATTAAGTACCTTCCATAATTTGTCTTTGGTCTGAGAGACAGTCAAATGACCATCTTTTTGTTAGTAGTCTCAATAAAATTATTAATTACCTAGAAACTACACCTCTGTGTAGTTTTAGAGTCATACCTTTCATTCCATCAAATAGGATTTATTAAGTACTTACTATGGGTCAAGCGCTGTGCTGTTAAGCATTAAGGATACAAAAAAGACAAAAAAGATCTCTGCCTTCAAAGGGCTCCCATTCTAATGGGGGAGGCAGCATGCAAACAACTATATACACAGGACAAATTGGAGCTAATTTTAGAGGGAAGGGATCAGCACTGAGGGTGACTGGGAAAAGACATTGCCTTATCATCTTCACTGCTTTATGATTATTAATTTTGTCTCCCCAAGTAAATTGTAAGCTTTAAAATGCTGCAAAAATGAGTGATTAGCATTGTCCTTATTCTCTTTAAGGTCACTTTCTGGGTCACACCATCCTTATTGTGTCTTCTACATGACTCTGAGGACCCAGTAATCACTAAAGAGTGATTGTTCAATTGACCTGAATTGGGTGAAACAAGCACAGAGATTTCATTTTCTCCTTGTAACCAGGTATCTCTGGCCTTGGTTTATTTTTTTCTCTCTTTCCAGTTCTCTCTCTGTATGATCTCCTACATCATGTCAGTGGGGGGGTTGGGGTGGGGGTGGGGGCCTCTGCTTCTATTATGGGCTCCCTAGAGATATATCTCCTGGAGAGCACATAAGAATTAAGTGGAGCCTGTATTCTCACTTTTCTAGGATCTTTCCAGAGTCTACAGATATAATAGTTGGTGGCTCAGAGACTGTCAATCAAGTTCCTTGAACTCTTTACAGTAGTTTGAATGGTGTTGGAGGTCATTGTTTCTCCTCCTTTGGCTCTATTTGAATTTCTGCGTGGGTGGGATTGATGTTAACTGCAGCCAATATTTGATATTTTTTCTGATAATGGAAGAAAAGTGTGTATTTAAAACATTCCCTTTTCCCTTGGTCATGTGTCTTGTTTCACTTCCACATGCTATAAATTCCAGGAAGGTTTTAAAAATAGCCATAACAAGAAAAACCTTTGAACTCTAACCAAAAGCACTGAGTCTTATTTGGCGTTAGTGGAATATAGATTCCACAATTTTATATGTCAAGGGTATTAATAAAAAAAGACAAATGAGCATGACTCATGACCTTTTTCCTTTTCCCCTTTGAATACACCCTTCAAATATACTTATTATATGTATTTTCTACTGCCTGGGCCATCAAACTATTTTTTGAACTGACAGCTAAAAATTCTAAGTCTTTTTCACACAGGCTATTTTTTGGTCATATATTTTCCAATCTAAATTTAGTTATTTCTATGAACCTCGGTGTAAAACTTTACATCTTTCCCTATCAACTTTCATCTTGTTATGTTTAATCAATTATTCCAGGCTTTAAAATTTTTTGACTCTATTTGTCTCCAATATGTTTATTTATAAGTTATATTTCCCTAGTTTTGGGCCATTCTAATACACACACACACACACACACACACACACACATTTTTCTTTTAAAGCAATTGGGGTTAAGTAACTTGCTCAAGGTTACATAGCTAGTTATTTTTATGTATGGGTGCTAATATTTTGAGGCCAGAACCAGTCCTGGGTCCTCCCGACTCTGGGTCTGGCTCTCTTACTCACTGTGCCACCTAGCTGCCCCTGGGCCATTCTAATATTAAACAATTATGCTTTCCGTATATCCTGGCATATAGTAGACACTTAATAAATTCTTATTGACTCTTCATACAGGGCATTGCTATGAGTTTTGATTTGGACAATGTCAAGGACTGAACTCCGTACTAGAGCCCTCCATACCATTTGACCTTGATATAAGCATTTTTTGGATGTTACTGTTCAAATGGCTACTAATTTGCTAACTGCAATACTATCCAGCCCACACTTCTTTACTTTGTGCAAGAGGATATCATGAGGGATTTGGACATATGCCTTGCTAAAATACAGATGTGTACTTGGACTAGTTTATTATAGACTAGTGAGCAGCAATCTTATAGCTTTAATGAAAAGAAATGAGGTTGGATTGTCTTGATTTGTTCTTAGTAAGCTGATCCTGGATATGAATGATTGCTATTTTACTTTATTAAGTGCTCAAAAAGGATCCATTTATTGCATATCATATGTTCTAGAATTTTACAGTAGATCAATATCAGTCTCAGTGGGTTGTAATCATGAGGATTGTGTCAGAAGATTTTCAGAATTTGGAATTTACCTCTCTCCGATTTTTGGTCCCACTTTTGTTCTCCACAAATTTCTAAAGATATCACATACTCTAAGTTCTTTTATTATTCTGATATACTATTCATCTGGACCTGCGGGCTTAAAGTTACCTGTATCAGCTTGGTACTCCCTTGGTATTATCTCATTACTTATTTGGAGCTTCAATTCCAATAATTATATTTTTCCTACTTCTTCCATTTTGAAATCCTTACCCTCAAAAGTAAAGATGGAGCTGAATAGTTGATTACTCCTACTGGTTCTCATTGTCATAAGACAAACAAACAAGTGTGGGTCCATTGCTTCCTCATTCTTACTCTAATTTGATGCATACTTTACAAAGCCCTTTTTTTTATTGGCCTTGGAATTATTCACAAATCTCAGCACTTTTGGAACTTAGGTTTCCTGAAGCTTCTCTTATGGGTTTGTTCTGTTCTTCTGTATTTGTACTTGGTTATACATTCACTCATTGAATAAACATGTATTAAGCACTTATTCTGTGTAAGGCACTGTGATAGGTGCTGAATATATAAAGAAATATAATTGCAGACCTTGCTTTATGGGGGCTTAAAATGTAACAAGGGAAAATATAGACATATCTACCAAACAAGGGAAAGTGAGAGAGGCAGGATAGTGAAGTGAATAGAGGGCCATTCTTAGAGTTAAGAAGAACAAAGTTCAAATCTTGTTTCTGACACATACTAATTATGATTATAGGCCCCAGCCAATTCTTCAAGGCCATAAATTGCACATGAGTTGCCAAACTTTGGTGGTGGAAGGAACTTTCACACCAAAAGTTCCCCATAACAATGAAACCATAGGGTCAGATTAGATAAAACAAAAGGTTGAGGCATGGTAGATGATTTGAACAAAGATATAGGACCTGAGTTTGGATCCTAGCTCTTATATTCTCTATCTGTAGTTATTTATTTGTAAAATGAGTGAGCACAAAAATAGAAGATGGTCTTTAAGGTCCTTTCCACCTCTAAATTATATAATTCATAAGCATTCTCTGCTAAAACCTAAAATATAGGTTTTCAGCTATTGTCTACATATCAAGTCTCAAACTATTTTAGAGAGATAGGGCTAGAGAGATTAAGATAATCAAGGGTCAAGGGCCTTTTGATTCTACTCTTAGATCTTAGTCATTGGATAGACTTCATCCAGAGATAAACCATTTCTAACTAAACTGAGTAGATCCAGAGGTATGTTCATGTTATTAGCCTTGATTACTGATCAATGAAGTAATGTTTTCTTATTCCAAAAGTATTTCTAGAAATTTTCACCTGCTGATCACATGCTTTAAGAGTATCTTAAAGGGGCGGCTAGGTGGCGCAGTGAATAGAGCGCCGGCCCTGGAATCAGAAGGACCTGAGTTCGGAGCCGGCCTCAGACACTTAATCCGCACAAACAAAAACCTAGCCGTGTAACCTTGGGCAAGTTACTTAACTCCAATTGCCCTAAAGGGGCAGCTAGGTGGCGCAGTGAGTAAGAGCGCTGGCCTCGGAGTTTGGATGACCCGAGATCAGATCCAGCCTCAGAAAATGAGCACCCACGCATAAATCAAATGACTAGCCGTGTAACCTTGAGCAAGTTACTTAACCCCAATTGCTTTAAAAAAAAAAAAAAAGAGTATCTTAAAGGGAATCTATAATTCTCTTCCTCTTTTTGGTGAGAAAGTATTAATCCTTGTATAGCTGTCTTAGAGTGAACAGCTATGAGTTTTGTTAATATGGTATAGATTTTTATAAGGATACTCTCCAAATCTGCAGTAGTTCATTTTGCACTTCCAAAAGTATTCATTAAACCTATAATTGTGTAGGTGTTGATTTCATATACGTATGTATATATATATATATATATACACACATACATATATGCGTGTTACATATGTACATATAAATATATGTATGCATATATGTATGTATGTATTATGTAAAAAGAAGGGGCAAGGTTCTCCCGTTGCATCCTGGGTGATCTCCAGTCATCCTGATGAATATCAGGCCACTGGACCCAGCTGACTCTGGGGGAGAAAGTGAAGTTGGTGACCTCACACAGTCCTCCCTCACTCAAATCCAAGTCAATTGCAAGTCATGTCATCATTCTCTGATGTCATGGTCTGCTTTGAGAATGAAGGACAAACACAATATGTGTGTGTATGTATACATATATATGTATGTATATGCACATATATATATATATACATATATATGTTTATGTGTGTATTGTATATGTATATATGGGTGTTTATAAAAATTTCCATTCAGCTTTGAATTTAGGATTCCAATAGGTCTTTTAATTTATTCATTCACAACCTGCTCTTTGATATCTTTTTGCTCATGGTGTCCTGCATGGAAGAGTCCAAGGTATTTATAGATATTGTCTCTAATCATTTGTTCAATGTGAACTCTGGATTCAAACTCAAAGCCTTCAGTCACTATCTTTCTTTGGTGTGCATTAAGAATTTTATATTTATAATATCCAAATAACATTTTGATATTATTAGAAAACAATTTTACAAGATAAAAAGCATGTTTAGAGCTCATTACTATTGTAAATTTTATTTTCTTGTTCCAATTGCTTTGCTTGTTGCCTAACTGACTTGTGCTTGAAGCTGACTGGCAAAGAGGGCAATGCAAAATCTGAGCTCTAGAATAAAGGTTTACTAGAGCCAGTTCCAACCAGCTCATAAGAATCTATTGTTAAATTTTCAGTGCAAACATTTAAATGCTATAAATCAGAGCTTAATTTACTGTTTTATTGATTGTCTAAACTTAAGTAAAGAGAAAATGTTAGTAATGCAGATTAGCTTAAAAGTGTGTCACATATACATTTCCCCTGCACAGAGCTTGATGTAGCTGTTCAGTAATTTTTCAGTTGTGTCTGACTCTTCATGACCCCATTTGGGGTTTTCTTGGCAAAGATGCTGGAGTGATTTGCCATTTCCTTTTCCAGCTCATTGTATAGATGAGGAAAGTGAGACCTGCCTAGGGTCACATAACTATTAATTTCAGGGACTAGATTTGAATTCAGGAAGATGAGTCTTGCTAACTCCAGGTCCAGCACTCTATCCACTGTACCATCTAGCTGCTTATAGTGCTGGTTAGAAATTATACAAGACAGTGATGTGTGGTTTAGTAGCTGTTAAGGCATGCATCACAGACTAGCACTGACTTTTGTTCTATATGTGAATCAGAACCAAGAAACCCTCAAGACAAGCCCTATTATTGGAAAATTTCAGCTCCCCTTTTAGCTCCATGAAGCAACACTTTTTCTTACCTCCCCCCTGCCATAGGTGACTAATGCCTTCTACCCCTAAACCTTCCCCACCAACCAAATTTGCTTTCAAAGTATTCATACTCAGGTTCAAGTATAAGAGAATATCTAAGAGTACAAACCCCTCCCAGAGTGATTTGCAGTTTATGATAATGATAATAATGTTTCAAGGATCTATCAATGTAGGTATCCTTTCACTGGTACAGATTGTAACATCTCTATAATATAGCAGAAAGTCTGTGAGAGCTGTTATGGTGAAACAATTCATCATGCAGTTAACTTGCCTCTTTCAGTATTTAGCCAAGTTGTTCCTGGGAAAACATCCATGTAATCTATTATGTGGCACATTATAATAATAGTTGGCATTTATATAGAGCTTTACATCAGTGATCTCATTAGAGTCATGCAAAGCGAATATTATTATTCCAATTTTATAGATAAGGAAATTGACTTCAGTTAGATAAAGCACCTTTCCAAAGTCATATGGACTAGAATTTTAACCCAGGTCCTTTGACTTTTAATTCAATTCTCCTGAAGTCCATTATCCCATTTCATAGGGATCAAAGATTAAGTTGAAAGGATGACAAATTGCAGACATCACTGAGGGTCACATTAGATTCTGAGATTTGCTGGGAATTCAGTGCCTCCTCAACTCCCTAGAATCCACCTATGGGCATTGCCATCCCTTTCAGGACCAGTAACATGCAAAATAACAGTCTTGGTCTCAGTTTCTACATTTGCAAAAAAAGAAAAAAGATGTTTGTAAGGACCCTTTGAACTCTAACATTTCATGATTCTATGATTTTTTTTTACCCAATACCATGAAGGTTATGGTTTGATTTTACAAGGAAAGTAAGATTTCAAACAGTGTTTTATTTTATCCAAACTGATTCTAATCTCCTTGGTATAAAGTAGAGCTTGAACAAGGTATTTATGAGCCACACACTTTTCTCCAAGCATAAATCAGAAGCAGAGCCATATACCTGCATCTGTGCATTGCGCTCTTGGCGAGACGTGGGTCTGGCTTGAGAGGTGTGTGTCTGTGGGAAATAACTCGGCAAGATATATGCTGGTACTTGAACACTGGACAGTGAAGCATATAACATTCCATTACACATCTCACTTCTCCGTTAGTACTTGAACACACATGAGCAGCACACCCCATCCCAATTCTCAAGTGAGCAACCCGCAGCTACAGATAGCTGAAAATCCAAGTGGGTCACCCTGGAATTTCAGATACTCCCTAAAGTGCTACAAATCTGGAGGGGTTCTTTGGTCTCTAACCTTTGGGAGTGATGATACTTTATGGAACAAGCAGGCTAGTGATATCATAGGAGACAGCAAGATCACTATGATAGTTGGATCCTAGTGATAGAAATTGAAGGGACCTCACGGCCATCCTGTCCAACCATTTTGTCATAAGGATGAATAAACTGAGCCTCAAAGAAGCTATGCAACTTGCCTAAGATCACATAGGCAGTAAGTGTCAAAGGTGGAACTTCACCCAGTTTCTCTGACAAGAAAGAGGATGCAAGTGCAATAAAATACAATTAGCAAATATAGTTATCTATAGCCTTTAACCACCCTTCCTTTACCTCTAATTCCTTTTGGAAGGAGAAACAGGGAATCCTCCTATTCACCTTCACCCATTAGATACTATTTCCTCAAGTTCTCATCCCCTTCTGGCCCCCAGACTGTTTTAACAAAAAAAAAAAAAATCACTTATCTTGGAGCCAGAAAACCTGAGTTAAAGTCTTAGCTCTGACACTTTTAGCTATGTTATAAGCCACGTGGGTGACTTTTTCCTGGGGCTTTAGTTTGCTCATCTCTAAAACAACATTGCCTACCTCATAGGATAATTATGAGGAAACTACGCTTTGTTGTGCTCATTTTTTGTTGTACTTTTGTTGTTTATATCTGAGAACATCTCAGTTTTGAGGCAGGTCCCCCATGGAAATGCCATTCTAGGTCCAAGTCATCTCATGGTTGTGTATTATTAAACCCATAGCACACAAGCACACATTTCTGTATTTACCTTTAGTGGTCAGCCAGAGGATACAATTAGTTCAAAGCAAAGACTTCTAATAAAATAATATGGTATGATAAGAAAAGAAGCGAAAGCATAGTTCCTCAGAAGCCTAGGGCATGCTGCAAATACATACACCATTAGTGGAAAAATTGGACCACCCAGAGGTTCGCAACTCAGTACTTGTAGGCCCTATATCCCTGGAACCATAACTATTGAAGACTTGGGAAGGAGAATGCTTGATAAAAAAATTCCCTGCCAAATGGTTCAACATCAGAAACAGACATGGTTTTATCAGTAGAAATGACATTTGCAAAGATATATTTATGTATCAATGTTATCTCCTCCTCCACACTCCAGACAAACTGGATTATTTGCCATCTAGATTATTGGACCTTGCCATCTGCATTAGTGCAGCTTCCTGTGGACCACTGAGCCTTTCTGTCTATCATCCCTGCCCCTAAAGTCGACTAAGAGTGTCCTCTCCACAATTAGAATGTGAGGTCCTTGAGAATGAGGACTATCTTACTTTTTTATTTGTATAAATGTATTTTAGACATAAGAACTAAATTGTTTTAAAATTCATTCATTTATAGAAGTCATGTATAGAATAACACATACATAGATAACATATAGCCAGGGCTCATATGTGGATAGCCAACTCATCATTGTAGTCATTATATTACATATATTTATAGATTACTCCCCCTCCATGAGACTATTTTTTTTGCTAACAAAGTAAAACAGTTAAGTATAGTTAATAATACAGTGTCCTCATCTGAAATTACATGAAATATTTGATATCTATAGCAGTACCCTCCATTTCTCTATTTTATTTAAAAACTAATAGAACTTTATTTTCTCTCCTTCCTACTCCACATCCCATTAGAAAAAAGGGGAAAAAAGCAAATTTCTTGTAACAAATATGCATAGTCTAGCAAAACAAACTCCAGCAATAACGATACATAAAAAATAAATGTTTCCGTCTGCCTCCTAAATCCATCATCTGTATGTCATGGATAGTATGTTTAATGACTAGTCCTCTAGAATCATGATGGTCATTGTATCGATCATAGTTCTTACGTTATTTCCTACACCTACAATGTTGTCTCCATAAATGTCTCTCTACCCATCATTGCCTACTGACTTCCTACCTATACTTGAAGACCAAGAGTCAGCTGAATTTCTCCTTCCTCCCTGAGGCCTTCCTTACTCCACACATTGGGAAGTGCTACACGCAGAGCAATTTATGTTCTTCTTAAGCACTTAGGATCATCATATTCTAGTTTGTATTACATTATCTGTGTCTATATCTTGCTTCCCCTCAATAGATTATAAACTCTTCTGGGGCAGGCTATTCTTTTAATTTAATCTTTAGCTAGTTAGCATTTATTAAACAGTTTATTGAGTGAACATTTGTCGAAAATGCTTGAGGACTGATTATAAAGACAGGTTTTTGCCTATATTTGTCAAAACCTCCTCTAAACTCTTTAGAGAAGAAATGGTACATGCAAGTTTATACATTGTTCTTAAGGTATTCTCAGGAGCTAAAGGCTGTGTAGGTACTCCTAACATGGTCCAATGGAAAGAAAGCTGAATTTCAAGACAGGAGGACCTTGGTCAAAAGCCCATCTGTGACATTTGTTATGGTTAAATCATTTATCCTCTCTGCGTTTGTTTCCTTTTCTATAAAATAGGAATAATTTTTGCTTCAGTGCCTACCTCTTAAGTTTGTTGCAAGAGTCAATGAATATGCACAAAGTGCTTTCCAAACATCAAAGAACCATCTTGCAACAGAGTAAACACTTGGGTAAAAAACTATTTGTATTGCTGGACTCTATGCACAGACATGCATCAATTTCTATACAATACTTAACAAAAATATTATCTGTTGTTCAGTTATTAAGTCCTGTCAGACTCTTTGTGAGCCCATGGACCACAGTGTGCCAGGCTCTTCTATCCTTTACTATCTCTCAAAGTCTATCCAAGTTCATGTTTGTTGTTTCTACGACATTATATATCCATTTCATCTTTTGACATCCCCTTCTCCTTTTGCCTTTAATTTTTCCCAACATCAGGGTCTTTTTTAATTAGTCCTATCTTCTCATTATATAGTCAAAGTCAGCTTCAGTATTTGACCTTTCAGTGAATAGCCTGAATTAATTTCTCTAAGTATTGACTGAGTTGATCTTCTTGCTGTCCAAAGAGTTCTCAAAAGTTTCTTCAGCAGTACAATTTGAAAGTGTTGATTCTGTGGTTTTCAGCTTTCCTTATAGTACAACTCTAACAGCCATACCTTGCTGATGGAAAAACCATAGTTTTGACTATATGGACCTTTGTCAGCAAGGGGATGTCTCTGCTTTTTAGTATGCTGTACAAAGAGCAAGCATCTTTTAATTTCATGGCTGCAGTCACTGTCTGCAGTGATCTTTGAGCCCAGGAATAAAAAAAAAAAGCTGACACTGCTTCCATTTCTTCTCCCTTTATTTGCCAGGAAGTGATGGGACCAGTTGCCAAGAACTTAGTTTTTTTGACGTTTAGCTTCAAGACAACTTTTACATGCTTCTCTTTTATTTTCATCAAGGAGTTTCTTAATTTTTCACTTTCTCCTATCAGAGTGGTATCAACTACATATCTGAGACTGTTGATACTTCTTCCAGCAACTTTAATTCCAGCTTTTGATTCATCCACTCTGGCATTTTGCATGATGTATTCTGCATAAAAGTTAAATAAATAAGGTAACAATATGCAAACTTGTCATACTCCTTTCCTAATATTAAACCAATCAGTTGTTCCATGTTCACTTCTAACTGCTGCTTATTGGCTTGCATAGAGGTTCTTCAGGAGACAAGTAAGATGAACTGGTATAAAGCCAAGCACGAGCAGCTTTTCAGGGTATTGCTGCTGTGAATAGCTCTAAGATTCTAATCATATAGTATAGTGAACTCTCTATTCAGCTGTAAACTAAAGCAAAACATTCATAGAAACCAAAGTGCAGCAATCACAATGTTATAACATAACAACTTATTGCTAAAGTGGCCACATAATTTTCATCAAAGTAGTCACATAGTTTTAAACAAAAGATATCATTCAGTAAGTCCTTAACTCAATCATCCTTAAGGAATAAGCCTCCCTAAGGAACACAAAGTACAAAGGTCAAAGTTCTCTACCCCTAGGGTCACTTGTCTTAATCCCTCATTTAAAAAGTCTTCTTTCTTCTTGATTAGAGATTAGTTTCCAATTATCCTTAACTCAATCATCCTTAAGAGGTACAACGTACAGAGTACAAAGTTCTCCCACTCCTAAGCCACAGTAAATCATGGTCTTCTCAGTCAGCATTAAGTACCCAAGGAGAGGTCTTTTCATCTTGACTCAAGGCTGGCTCTCAGACTCTGTAGTTCCTCTTCCATATTATCAGCTTTTGCCTGAATTTACCCAACTGTCACTTGGATTCAAAGGTAGGGAGGTCTCAGCTCCTCATCCAGCTCCTCGTCCAGTTCCTCACCCAGTTCTTGTTCCACAATGAAGTTCACAATGTCTAGTCTACCTCAAGTCCTTCACAGTTTCTGTTTCTGGGAAGATAAAGCTTAAAAGAGCCAAAACAACATTCATGCACATTGCTAGCACCATCATCAATTCATTATCTGCCTGTTAAATCAGCACAGACCCATTGACAAAGTCTGAGAACTCAACACAAATCATCAGTATAGTCCCAAGACCTCTGAAACTCTCCTCAAGGACTTTTGTAAACAGATAAGAAAAAATCCTCTTTCAGGGCTTCCAGTAAGTTCCTGGGGCTTCCGTACAAAGTATCACAAACAAAAATCAACATAGACAGACAAATAGAGTGCCTGGCCACCATCACGTTCCCCTTCTCAGTTCTGCTCTCTCCCTGCTTGGGCTTCTCCTTATATGTAGTCCTCCCTGTTCCTCCCCTTCCTGTTGCATCAGAAAGTTTCTCCCACTGTGAGATTCACACGTTCTGTTTCTAAACAAAGACTTGATATAATCATGGCAAGGCTCAAAGACACTTGAACTGAAACAAGGTGCTAGATAATTAAATAGCTGAAACAAGGTGCTAAGTACTTCTTTGCTTGCCATTACATCTGGTACTCCCATCACTTTGAGGTCTTGCCACATTTTGTTGTGATCTACACAGTCAAAGGTTTTAGTGTAGTCAATGAAGCACAAGTAGATCTTTTTGTGGCAATCCCTGGCTTTCTCCAAAATCCGGTGAGTGTTGGCAATTTTATCTGTGGTTCTTCTGCCTCTTCAAAATCCAGCCTGCTCTTCTTGATTTACATATTTCTAAAACCTAGGTAGCACAGGGGATAGAGAGCTGGATCTCAAATCAGAAAGGCTCATCTTCCTGAATTCAAATCAAGCTTCAGACCATACTACCTGTGTGACCCTGTTTGCCTCAATTTCCTCATGTACAAAATGATCAGGAGAAGGAAATGGCAAACAACTCCAGTATCTTTGTCAAGAAAATCCCAAATGGAGTTGCAAAGAGTTGAACACACCTGAACAAAAACATAATATCAATAAAACTTTGAATAACATCTTAAAAACAATAAATGTGTATTTTAAATCCACAAATATTACATCATCCATTCACTGTCCCTAGTCTACTTACTTACAGGATTCCCTGCCAATTCACAAACTGGTGTTCTCATAGGAAAGATTTGGACTGAACTTTAATCTCTGAAATATGTGTGACCTTGCCCAAGTCACTTGTTTCTGGGACTCATTTTTTTCCCTTTGGTAAAATAAGAGGGTTTTAATTAATTAGGGTTTAATTTAATTTAATTAGGGTTTAACGTCCCTTTACTTCTAACGTATTTTTGGTGTGGTGCCATGGAAAAAATGCTGAATTTGGAGACAAAAGGTCATCTACAATTCTGCCAGTTGTTATCTGTGTGACCCTGAGCAAGACCTTAACCTCTCTGTGCCTCTGTTTCCTCATCTTTAATGTGAGGGAGCTTAGGCTAGATGACCTTTGAGGCCCTTTTCTGCTCTTTATGATCCAAAAATTGTAGCTCTAATCTGATTTTTGCTCATACAGTACCAGTGTCCCCTGAGAAGCTGATCCTGGCCCACATGGAAGTGTACCTAAAAGGCAGGAGTATTCTTATCACTTGAGGGAAGAGTGAATATCACTTCACCTTAGCACACCCTGCTAAAATTAAGGGCAAAGGGGCCAGAATAGAGGAAAGACCCCCCTCTCCCAATTGCCACAGGCATTATACCTTAAATTACAAGGTTGTTTTTTCCTTTGGGGAAGAAAGGCTATTCTATGATTTGTACTCAGCTTAAGAAGGGACAGAACTGACCTCTTGACTTATTGATTGAGAGGTTTACCTTTGCTAATAGCCATTTCTGCTCCTATTTGCTGAAGAGGGTCTATTTGCTGTCTCAGGTCTGGAATACTGATGGAGGATTACCACCCTGGCAGGCTCCCAGTGCAGCCAGGGGAAGGCCAATGCTCTTAAGTGTCCCACGTCCAATTATTCTAATGCTTTACAATTTTAAGTGAGTCCAGTGTGGGGATAAAACTTGGCTACTGTGCAAAAGTAAATATACTTTAATTGCTCCATCAAACCTCATTTCTGACATTTGTAATTTGTAGGCATTAAAATGTTATTAGTCTGTTCAGACATCTGGGATTCTAGTTTCTGAACTTCCCGTGGCTTCCTCCTACCTTTGGGCCCACGCTTCTAAAGAAATATTCATCTGCCCTGCTGACAGCCTGCCCTGGCTCTTCTGGTTTATCAAGATCCTTTTGTGGTTCTCAGTGGAGTTAAGCCCTTTTTCTCTACCTCCAAAAACACTTTTCAGAGTGCCTTCAAAAGTACACCCAGAGAGGAATTACTTTTAAGCATTCATATTCACTATAGCAGAAAATGTTTTTCCTTCCCTCCTATAACAATGCTAATGCTAACGTTAATAATAATGCTACTTTACATTGATATAATGCTATATGTTTTTTAAAATAAATTCACTTTTATTATTACATTTTACCATCACTATATATTACTGAGTTAGGCAGTGCAGGTGTTTTTATTCCCCATTTTCTTGATAAGGAGATCAAGGCACAGATTGCTTGTATGACTTGCACAAGGTCACATAGCTCATTAGTAGTAGAGTCGTTATTAGAACCCAAGTCACCTCATTTCTTATCTTTTCATAAGAGGAGCTATTACTTTAAATTAAGTTTTGATAGCTTCTGTTCCTTGAAGTGAGAAAATGAGGTTATGATTAAGGTTTATAGAAGAAATCCTCATTCATTTAGCTGTCTCATCTCCCTGACTAAATTGTAAGCAGCTTGAGGATGTACCTTTGTTGTTAGGATTCTCTCCAGTCTGACCATAGTTACTTTGTATTTTCTTTCAATATATTATTATTAATGTGCATGTTGTATATATCCCAAATATAATGCAAGGTCCTGAGGGAAGGAAATGTTTTTTTTTTCTTTGGGGGGGGGGTGTTTCTTCCTATTTCCAGGGCCTAAAATGGTGCAATGGATATAGTAGGTATTTAATAAATGCTTATTAAATGAAATTGAATGGAAAAGCTAGTCTTTGTAAAAACCCAGAGTTTCTAGCATAAGACCTTCTGATAGCAGCTAACCAATAAATGAATATTGAATGAATCCACAAATGATAGTGGGCTATGTTTTCAGTATTCTTCCTCTGCAGAAGACAATGTGACTTTGATTTCATTATTGGTTTTTTTTTTTACTTTTTGGAAGGCAAATAGTGTTAAGTAACTTGCCCAAGGTCACACGGATAGGTTTTTGTTTGTGTGTGCGTTAAGTGTCTGAGGCTGGAACCGAACTCAGGTCCTTCTGACTCCAGGGCCAATGTTCTACTCACTGCGCCACCTAGCCACCCCTTGATTTCATTATTGTAATGGCTTCCAAATTGGTCACATCTCTCCCCTCTTTTGTCTAGCCTTCACACTGTTTCCAAAGTGGTTTCTCTGAAGCACAAATGTGACTATGTTATTCTCCTACTCAATCTCCTACTCAGGTTTTCTATCGCCTCTAGAATCAAAGATAAATTCCTATGCTTAATTTTTGAAGTCTTTCCCAATTTGGTCCCAATTTCTCTTTTCAGACTCATTGTACATTACTCCTTCTCTACGCTCTTTGGTATAGCCAAACTATTCTTCTTCTTACTCATACACAACACAACTCCATTACTTTTCTCTATGCCTTTGAGCTAGCTATCCCCATGTCTGGTATGTAGTCCCTCCTCACCTTTCCCTTATAGCATCTGTGTTCAGACAATATCAGCTCTTTCTCTGGAAGTGGATAGCATGCTTCATCATTGGGCCTTTGGTATTGTCTGGAATTATTGTCTTGCTGATAACAGATAAGTCTCACAATTCTTCATTCTACAATACTACTTTTATTGTATACAATGTTCTCCTGGTTCTTCACTTTTCATCAGTTCATGTAAAGCTTCACTTGGCATCAGTTCATGTAATCTTTCTAGGTTTTTCTAAAATCATTCTGCTTGTAATTTCTTATAGTTTTGTGTTTATTTGTATAATTTTGTATATGTTATTTGTATAACTTTGTATAACTTATTTTTTTACATTTATTTTACATGTATTTGTATGCCTTGTGGATTCTCCTATTAGAACACAAGCTCCTTCTTAGTAGGAGGTATTTCATTCATTTTGTGCCCCATCACCTGGCACAGTGCCTGGTACACAATAGGCATTTAATAAGTGCTTTTTTATTGATTAGCCTTTTCCTATTTTATTCTTCACTTCAGTAAAAAATATATATATATATATATATGTATATATATGTTACTAGTTTGCAGAAAGGTTCTTTTTGCTATTCAAATAATCTTCTGCACCTATTTTTAGATTCCTTTGAGGCTTTCTTACAAAGAACTCAAAGGACTTTTCTCAGCATTGGCTTCTTTATGTGGACTACATTGCTAAGCCTTGCAGGGAGTAGGCAATAGGGCCCCATAACAAAACACTCAGTAGGTGTTTATTTGAAAACTTATTGATTTTATGGGGAGTCGGTAGGAAGTGCAAACAGTTGACCTCCATTTTAAGGAAATGAGATTAAGTAATTTAGAAGTCCACATTTTGAATTTGGAGTTGAAAGAAAGTTTAGAGATCCTCTATTTTAACATTTTCATTTAAAAGAGGAGGAAACTGAAGTCAAGACTAGTGAGGGGACTTGCTTAGTGTTAGAAAGGCAAGAAGTAGAGGAGGCAGGATTTAAACCCACTTTCTGACTGAATATGGTGTTCTTTCCACTAGAACTCCTAGCATAAACAGAGTTCTACATTCTATAAAAGTATTCACTGTAGGGTTTTTTAAAATAGAAATTCTATTTATGATTTAAAAATATTTAATTTACAAAATTTTTATAAAGTTGATTGATAAAACTATTCAGAAACAGAATTGTTGCATTAAAGAAGGGATACTTGCAAAGGTAGCCTATTTGTTCCTAGCTCTGCCTGAAAATCACTGATAAAACAAAAGACTTTGAGATCTTTCCTAATTGCAAGTCCAGTGCTGATGTGGTTATCCAGCATTTTTAATATTTATATCACATCTTTATCTGAAGAGCACTTGCCAGTCATGATTTCTTTCACTCTGAAATCCCCTGGAGAATGAGAATCAGGTGAGGTAGGGATCTGAATCACGGGAAGATAGTGCCACTGGGTAAGAGAGCTGTCAAACCTTTTCATGGGCTTGGGAAGAGAGGAGAGGGAGGGAGTGGGAAGGAAAGGATGTTAGGAGGTTATCTCATCCATCTACTTGCCATAGGGCAGGGCTGGACATGAGAGAATTCCAGGAAAAGAACTCACTATCAATCAAAGTATCTGGGGCTGGTCCATCTAGTCCTGTATTATGGGCTGTGGAAGAGAAAAGAGGAGGAATACACACACACACACACACACACACACACACACACACACACACACACACACATGTGCATAACCCACACACATACATACACGTACGTTTTTCTCTTCCCAGGAAATAACATACAATTGATTTGGAGAGGGAAGACTAACACGTGCAGCAACACTAAAAAATTCAAGACAGCATGTAATTAAATGCTAAATTGTGTGGTACAGAATTAGACAAGTCATTTCCTCTCTCTGGGCCACAGTTTCCTCATCTATAAAATTAGGGGCTTGGACTCAGTGGTTTCTAAGGTCCCTCCTCCTTCTAAATCTGTAAATCTTTGCCTATAAATATTATAGAATTCAGGAAAAGGAGAGATCAATGAAAACTGGAGTTGTAAGAAAAACTACATAGAGGAAGTTGGAACTTGATTTAGTTCTTGGTTAGACAAAGGGACATGGGGAAATGATTCTGGGGAAAAGAGGGTGAATGTTGTGAGCAAAGATTCTGAGGTAGTTATGAAGAGATAGTACTCGGAGTAGTGAGGAGACAAACTTGGCCAGGGCAAAATGTTCAGATGGGTCCGTCCATGTCCCCAGGCATTTAAGGTGCAGACAAATTATGGAGTGGTCTTGAAAGTCAGGCAGGGGAGTCTGGACTCGATGTGGTGTCCCCTTGGGAGCCAGTGATCATTTTTGGCCAAGGGACATGATGAGAGCAGCTATTTTAGAAAGATCAAACACCTACCTTTTTCTAAATCTGCTCATGTTTCTTTTCTCCCTAAGACTTCTCTGTATTTTGTGACTTTTCCTTGCATTTAGGCATTAAGGAGATTGCCGTTTCATAGTATCACTGAATGAATGTTAGAAAACTAACCTAATTAAACTATCAAAATGTATAAATCTGAAGACTGATCTTAAGCATAAGAACAATGGGTAGCAATTTACATGGTGTAAATAAAAGAGATCTCTAGAAAGTCCACCTCAATAAAAGAAAAAAAAAATAGATTTACCTCATTGATTTTTTGTAGGCAATAGGCGACAACTATTACCATTGACCCTTTGGACTAAGGAATCCTTATCTATTAAAATTAATTTCTTCAGAGAAAAGTTAATACTTTACACTATACTCAGTCATTGGTCCTGAGTGTGAATTATTTTGTTTTATTCTTTCCAAAAGGACAGTTGACTGAGAACAGGCTTAGCAAAGGCAGGAAGGTCAGTAGAGAGCTAAGAAAGGGAATTTTGAATCCAAAAGGAAAGGTCTAGGTGATAGATCTTAGGCAGCAGTGGGACAACAGGGGGGTCCTGGATACTCAGATTGTAGAGACGAGATAGGGGAGAAACTTTCGTAATGAAAAGTAGAAAAATGTGAAAGATAAACTCTGCCAACTTAATAGGTTGGTTTACAGCTGGCCCATATTGGGAAGGCCTCTATTGGGCAGACAGAGCAAATATTTGATTTCTTGACTAGGGAGAAGAGCTCCTATAGGTGGTTTGGACTCGCTGTTTCCTTCTCAGCTGTACAAACAAATTTGAAGTATGTGGGCTACCAGCCAGGGATCAAATGCAGGAATTTTCCAGTGGATTAGTCTAGCCCAGGATGACAGTGAGCAATTTGAAGCTCATTTCTTTGTGAGGGGTGATGGAGTCAAGCCAGAAAATATAGTGTATCTTCTTTAGTTACTCAATAATGGTATAGTCTGAAGTCCATTAAGGACCCAGGAGAAAGCATGATCACTATTAACTGGTATAGATAGCCTAAGAAAGCTTTATTGATCAGTAGAATTAAACTCCTTGTAGGCAGGTACTGTTTTTGTTTGCTTATTTGTTTTTGCATATAATTTCTTTCCTTTCCTTTCCTTTCCTTTCCTTTCCTTTCCTTTCCTTTCCTTTCCTTTCCTTTCCTTTCCTTTCCTTTCCTTTCCTTTCCTTTCCTTTCCTTTCCTTTCCTTTCCTTTCCTTTCCTTTCCTTTCCTTTCCTTTTCCTTTTCCTTTTCCTTTCTTTTCTTTTGCTCTTTGGAGGGCAATTGGGGTTAAGTGACTTGCCCAAGGTCAGATGGCTATTTTTTGTGTAAAGCGTCTGAGGTCGGATCTGAACCCAGGTCCTCGTGACTCCAGGGCCAGTGCTTTATTCACTGTGCCACCTAGCTGCCCCTCAGTTCTCATTTCAATGCCTGGTATATAGTTGTATGTTCTTTCTTTTGAAGAGAACCATTGTCATCCTGGATGATTTCTTGACTCCTGAGTGAATTGGATTTAAATGTGGCAGAGGGGAACAAAGCCATCAGCCTCACAGTGTCAAGACAGAAGTCAGGATGACTGGTGGTATCCTGTGATACAATAGATGACAGTGTCTTCCATATCTGACCAAGTTCTAAGTGCCAGAGGTTCTGGAAGTGGGTGATACCATTCCCTGGGGGGGGTGCTAGAATGATCCAGGGGAGCTCATAGTAACCTTGGGTGCAATTGGTGGCATTGAATAAAAATAAGGGGTGGTAGAAGCATAACAAAAGAAGAGAAGAATATTTTGAAACACTATACATGTTTCATCTGTTGGGTAACAAGAGTTAAAGTTGTAGTGATTACATTCTTTTCCAAATAAACACAAAATGAAAATTATGACCAATCAGTGGTCAAGTCCACCAACATGTCTTAACAAACAAGTGTTGGCTGGTGAGTGTGTTGTGCATTGTTGGGAAGTCCAGCATGCATTTGCAGGAATACAGTTATATGAAGCAATATTACATCATCAAAATTTTAATGCAGGAAAACCACAATTTTATAATAAATGATTAAATTTAAGATGGTCATTTAAAAAATATATTTTTTTTGAAATGACACAAATTAAAAAATAAAAAGTTAAAAGGGTTAAAGAAAATAGCTTTCCAGGCGGGCACTGAGAATTTTTTTTTTTAAAGGAAGCAGTAGGCCAAATAAGTTTGGGAACCTCTTTAAGCACTTCACATCACATGCTTCAGCTGCCTTCATGGCTATTGGAACAAGTTGTTCTCATCTGCTCATTCCACCAGGGAAAGTGCTTGGGGTAGACATGCCCCTAATTCACCAAAGAGTTTGAGGCCTTTTGGTTACTCTCAACCCTCAAAGATGGGTTTAGTCCATCTGTAGAGACGGTTTTACCTCTGCCCATCCTACAACTTCTTGGAGCCACAAGTGAGAGTTGGGTGAGACCTAGACACCACAAGTAGATGAGCAGCCCTGAAAAGGGCTTAGCAAGTCCTCGCACCAGAGGTGCTAGTCTTCTTGAATACCCCATATACTCCCAGCATGTAGTTAGTACTTAATAAATGCTTGCTGAATTGAGTCAAATCGATCCAAGCTACAGTACTCATTTTGAAACTTGAGGTACTCCATTCTCTGGCTCCACCTTCCCTTCCCTCTCCAAGGTGCCTCTCCACCTAAGTCAGTCTCTTCACCAGTCCCTATACAATGCAGATTTATTCTTGCCTTTCTTTTTCTGAACCTTTGCACATCTCATTTCACTTGTCTAGAATGCCTTTCTTCTATTCTTAGGCTAGGCAGTTACATGGTATAGTGGATGCAGAACTGGGCCAGAAGTCAAGAATACCTGAGTTAAAATCTAGCCCTACACACTTACTGGATGTGTGAAGCTGGGCAAGTCACTTAATCTCTTCTGCCTCAGTTTCCTCATCTGTCAAATGAGAATAACAATAGCATCTATCTTCTAGGATTGTTGTGAGGATAAACTGAGATAATAATAAAATGCTTTGCAAACTTTAAAGTACTATAAAAAATACTAGCTATAATAATATTGTTCTTATCAATACTTATTATCATCCTTATCCAATTTATACCCATTCTTTATTGTCAGGCTGTTCTACCTTTTCTAGGGATCCATTATTGAACAATCCAGCCTAAACACATCTCTTTATTCTTGGAATACATATAGCACTTACATCAGCAAATAACAATAATGATGATAGACATGTATACAGCTTTTTAAAGCTCGCAAAGTTCATCTAGTTCTTGAATGTATGTTTGCCTCATATTACTCTCTAGGTTCATCAAAATGATGAGGTGTAGGCTCTGGGAATCCCTCCTTGAGCTCTGATTACATCATTGCCATCTGATAAGGCATTTGTGTGAGGCCATAAGCCTTACATTGTACCTGGGCCCAGACCTCTGTTACTAGCCTAGCCCTCCATTGTCCATCTACTTCCTACCCTTGATCCTATCAAAATATCAATCTACCCTCGAACTGGCCTAGCCCACCATTGTCTGTAGTCTCCAGGTAGCCTCCATTCTTCAGAAGGTGCGCCCAGGTTCATGTTGTCCAACATAACCAAAGTGTACAGAGAACCTGAAAGTATCAGGCTGAGTACAAGACAGCCTCCTAGCTGTTTGACTTAATGGGAGGTCAGGCCCCAAAAAACACCTCCAAGGTACTTGGAGAGCAAGAAGGCATTAGGGAGAGAGGCTTATGTACCTTCCAGTCCTGGCTGGAGAAGAATTTGAGATTAGCAGTGTTTCCCAGTATCAGAGAACCATAAAAATGATGAAGTTAGGGGTTCCATAAAGTGTACCATAAGAGGTTGAGGTTTAAGGTTTAGGGGTATGCAAGACTGAATTCAACTCAAGTCTTCTCAGCCAAAGAAATAAAGTTTATTAAAAGTTCACTTGTATTGGACCGAGAGTAAGTCTGTGCTAAAAAATTCTATGGCGCTCTCACACCACATGGTGTGAGATGGGATCTTATATACAGAAGGTTGTGGGAGCAATCTAGGTTAGTCTAGAGGAGGAGTTTGGGGAGGGTCTTCAGGAGGAGTTAATGAGGTAAATGAGTAATTAAGGGTAGGAAGTTGCTGGAGGCTACCTGGAGACTACAGACAATGGTGGGCTAGGGCAGTTCAAGGGTAGATTGATATTATGATAGGTTCAAGGGTAGGAAGTAGATGGACAATGGAGGACTAGGCTAGTAACAGAGGTCTGGGCCCAGCCACAATGTAAGGCTTATGGGCATCATGCAAATGCTTCATCAAATAGGATGATTTAATCAGAGTTCAAGGGGGATTCCCAGAGCCTGGTACTCAAAGATTCAAGGAGAGCTCAAGGGGGTTCCCCAAGCCTGCACCTCATTAAAAGTACCTGGAGACATCCTTCTTACCATCCATGTAAACAAGATGGAAAGGTGTGTTTTAACAATAATATAGTTACAGTAGCTTGGAACTGGTTGAATAAGAGGGCACAAAGAATAATCATTAAAGGGTCAATGTCACCTTGAAGGGAGGGGTCCTGTGTTTTTAAAAAATATTTTTTTAAATAAATAATATAGATAGGTATCTAGATGGTAAACTTGTAAGATTCACAGATAATAGAAAACTGAATGAGATAACTAACTTTGGATGACAGAATGTGGATCTCAAAAGATTTTGACAGGCTAGAACAATGGGTTGACTTGAATAGGATGAAATTTAATAGGGGTAAATATAAAGTTCTTCCCATGTGATAATGTACGATGGGGGTATAAGAAGGGATATTATGGCATCTTGTTTTGTTCCCACAAAAGTTATTGGAAGATAATCAATAGCTGTGGAGAAGCTTCCTGATCTTATTTTACTAAGACCAAGGCCTTCCTGAAACTGTGACAATGGCCAGAGGGAACTAGAAAGCTGGGGGTGTGGCAAACAGCTGGAACCTTAGAGTTTTCATGCTGGTCACAAGTATCCTCCCTACCCACCTATATAATCTGTGTATAAAGAGGGAATATAGGGAAATAAAGTGAGGTATTTGAGTAACCCTATGTCTACCAGGAAGGACAGAATTGTATAACCTCACTCTTGTTTCTGTATCTCTATGTTCCTAGTGAGCACCACACCCACTTCCTTGACAGAAACATACTCCCCTTTTGAGTTTGTTCAGTGAATAGAGGTTTGCAGTGTTGGGGGGAGGGGCATCTCACATGGACATTCCTAAGCCCACCGGGGAAGCAGTGCACAGCGGAAGCTCATCTGAGCTAACTCCCTGACCCTGTCTGGGAAGTCCTGTGATCCTCACAAGTGTGTTTCTCACAAGGGAAATATGTCTAGATAACAGTAGTGTAAAAAACAACCACCACCAAACATCGGGGGCTTTTAGTATTCTACAAGCTCAACGCTACTCTTTAAGTATGACATAGTTGCCAAGAAAGCTAATTTATCCCAGGCCGCATTAAAGAGGCATATTTTTCATAATGAGAGAGGTACTAGTTGCCTTACTCCCCGACCTGGATCTGCTCATCCATCTTTGGTTTCTACCTCTCACCCAACTCTTACCTGTGCCTCCAAGAAGCTGTAGCATGGGCAGAGGTCATACCTCGGTAAAACCATCTCAGCAGATAGGCTAAACCAGGCTGAGAGTAACCAATGACCTCAAAACTATTGGTGAGTTAGGGGGATGCTACCTTATGCATGTGAAGACTTTTCTTAGTAGAATGGGCAGGTGAGTACAATTTTTTCCAACAGCCAGGAAGGTGGCTGAAGAAGGTGCTGTGAAGTGTTTTTCAGTTCTGTGCATTACATTTTAAAATCAAAAAGAGAAGTAGAAATATATGCAAGAAACTGTCAGTAGTAATAGCTAACACTTCTCTAGGTGATTTCAAGTTTGCAAAGAACTTTATCTATATTCTCATCTTCTTTGAAGATTATAACACATAAAGGAGATAGATAGTACAAGAATTTTGACCCCTGTTTTACAGATGAAGCACCTGGGGACTGGAGAGTTGAAGGAGTTTCTTGTTCATGAGGACATAGCTAAATGTCAGTGGAATTTGGACCCAGATTTGGACTCCATGTTCCCTACTCTGCCACACCACACTCTCCCATATGCCACACTGCTTCCCAGGAGGGTGAGGAGATTGGAGAACGTTCCATAGAATGATCTAAAGTTGGAGGAGAGAATACTTAAGCACTAGCAGTCTTATTCAGATTGCTGTTGCATGGAAGAGGAATTAGGTTTTTTCTCTCTGGTCTCAGAGGACAGAATGAGGAGAGTAATAGGTGAAAATTGCAGAGAGGCAGATTTAGGTCTAATTTAAGGAAACACTTTGCGATAAGAGCTGTTCAAAGGCGTAAATGACTGCTTAGGGAGGTAATAGGTGACTTCCCTGAAGGACAGACAAGGCCTGATGATTAGTTTGGGGGGAATGGAATTGAAGGAATTCTTTTTCATGTAGAGGCTTGACTAGATGGCCTCTTTAAACTCTTAAATTCTGTATTTTTGTAATTTGTGCATACAATTAGACAACTAGGATTCTTGGATAATAGCAATGATAGTGATGGTTAGCATTTCTATTGTTTTAAGGTTTTCCAAGTGCTTTACACATATTCTATCGTTTGATCCTCAAAACAGTTCTAGGGGATGGGTGCAATTATTATCCCCCATTGAGGGGGATGCTGAGGTAGACAAAAGTTAAGTGACTTTGCCCAGGACCACATAGCTAGCAAGTATCTGAGACAGAATTAAAATATCATCTGGGCCAACATCTTCTTTTTAGAACAAGAAACCAATGCCCAAACCCATTCACAGACTTGCCCAAGATCACAAAGGGAGTCAGTGACAGAGCTGGGATAAAGAACCTGGTCTCTGAACTTCTAGTCTCATGTTCATTTTCTTTGTCTCCCTAGCAAAACTGGGTGCACCTTTAAGTGTAGGGATTATGTTTTCCGCATCTTTCAATCCAACAGTCATTTATTAAGTGTGCTATGTTGGGAGCTGGGGATCCTCTCAAATAATCATCTGCATGTTTGATTTTGGACAATTTGTATGTTTTCTGTAATAATAAGGAACACAACCAATAACTTCAGGGTAATTCCTTCCTTAAGTTTGCCAAAGGTGGTTCCCCCAAAATGCTGGAAACTTTTTCTGTTTCTCTTGTTATTTCAAAGATGCCAGAGGAATACTGAGAGTACCTGCCATCCCTTTGTTTTCACTGCATCGGTCACCTTTTCCTACTGAACATTTCCTTGATGACTTTTTTATTAGTGTCTGTCTTCACAGTTCCTCATCGATTATATATTTCAGGCTGCTCACACCCACCATATGCCTTGCCATTGCCCTTCACTGTATATTGTTCATTTTCAGTTTGTTGGAGACCATGGTGTTTCATGACTGAAAGATATGCAAAAACATCAGAGAAACATTGATCCTAAAAAGAGGGACTTTTTTTCTGGGAGAAACAGGATCATTAAAGGAGAGATGGAATTTTTTTGAAGGAAATGCATTCTATTCTCTTGCTTCTGTTTTACTCTAGGTTCAACTCTTGGTCCATTTGTAGTGTTCCAGATATACATAAGGATGGATGAGCCCTATAGGTCATTCATCCACTTGCATGTCATAATCTGGGTGGTTAAATATTATTTTTTTTTTGGAGGGCAATTGGGGTTAAGTAACTTGCCCAAGGCCACATGGCTAGGTTTTTATTTGTGTGTGCATTAAGTGTCTGAGGCCGGATCCGAACTCAGGTCCTTCTGACTCCAGGGCCGATGCTCTACTCACTGCGCCACCTAGCCACCCCATGGTTAAATATTCTTTAGCCACTTGGTCATTGTATGTGATTTGAATGGTAAAGAGTGTCTTCTAAAACATTCTGCAATGCTCTGAAGTTTGATGAAACTAGCACAAGGTCATCTATAAATAGAAACATCTGGAAGATTCACTATCCACAGTGAATTCCTCTTCAATTTGGACTCTGTGCTGTATCTTCCCTATCAAAGGAAGAAACATTTTTGGTAAGTATACTTCTCTCTGTGTAACACTTCCCTTGAGGTTCATTACCAGGTGTTTTGAAGGGAGTTATTTCTGTTGTTATACTTTTTAAAAGAATTTTGTGTAATTCTTATGTGTATATGAGAGATAGAAGTTTGAAGCAGAACCTTAAGGCAGCCTTTTGTTCTTCCAAGCAATATGCTTTTTCATAATTAATCAGCACACCTGGGATCTCATATACTTTACATCTTTCAGTCAATTGCAAGATGACAAAGATATGGTCCATTGGAGGATGTCACTAGTGAAAGACTTCATATTTCCTACTCATAACTTCATCAATAACACATTCAATTCATGTATAGATGAATCATATAAAATTTTTGTATAGATAGGAAAAAAAAGGAGCTGAGAGTATAAGACAAAAACAAAACAGTCTCTATCTTCAAGATTCTCATTGTCTACTCTCATATTTTTGAAATTCCTCAAAAGGATTGAGTATGTAGTCTATACTTTAAAAATGTGTTTAATTTGACCTTTTGTTACTTTTTATACAAAGCACATGAAATAATATAGTTTTAGGACAGCAGGAGAGGAAACCAGTGAATATGTACTTAAGACTTCTCTTTTATCCTACTGAGTAGTTCATTCATTCATTCATTAGTTTGTTCATTCATTCATTCAACAAACAACATTAATTCAGTGCTTACTATTTTCCCTCTACTATTCTAAATGCTGTATGTAGGGGAAAGTGAGAGTGGGAGAGCAGGGACAAAAAAGTTCTAATTTCTTCCTTTTATAGCCTAAAGTAATGTGTTATGGATAAGAAAGGATCTTTCAGAGAAATGAGTTTTACATATTGCTAGAGGAAAATAACATTTTGACCTTGTAGATATGATACCTAACCTTCATCTAACCTTCTACCTTGGTCTTCTTGTTCAAGCAACACAAATAAGCTCTAAATGAATTGGGTTTGAAATAGACAACATGAAAGAATTTAAAAAGCCACTCTGAGTATGGAGCTCTGGAACTGAGGGCTGAATCATCTGCCCCCACATACTAAAATTGTTTCATGAGCAATTTGGAAATATCATGGAGATGCCAATTAAGTGAGTGAGATAATGTGGAATTAGGGTGGGGTTTCCTCAGATCAGAAAGTACAAGAGCACTATTATAGTCATTCTATTTAGAGAAATGGTAATCACTTGGAAACACACGCACACACACACTTTCACTCTTTCTCTGTCACACAAAAATTTGGGTTGCTCTTCCCCAAATTCCATAACATCATCATTTCCTCCCTCCTCCTCCTCTTTCTTAAAATATAGCACACCTGGCCCAGATCACTTGGTTCCTTAATACCCATCATCCTACTTGGGGCACATATAGAATGAGACAGAACTTTTTTCAGCTGCAATAAACCAACACGTTGTAAAGATGGCAAAGAGGGGAATGTTAGTGGAAATCACAAATCCAGAAATGTAACCCCTAAATACTAGCAGAAATGAATGCTATTGAGCAGAAAGGGATGAATATAATTTAGCAGAAGGTCTTTCATTTGGCGCTTTCCATTTTGCTAATGACCCCAGTGCTAGGCCTTGGAAATAATTATGAAGTTCTTTGACATTCTCTCATCTCCTCTATCAGTTGTCCTTCTCTGGTTCTTGCTGTCTCTTTTATGTCTCCTCCTCCCTGGCAACCTGAGTCTCATTTCTTCAGGGCTTTCCCTTCAGATATCATATTCTAGGCCTAAATCTATCAGTGCTCAAAGTCAGGTTAAAGTCAATACCTCTTTGTGGTTGATATGCTTTGTGAGGCAGTGACAACCCTTTCACTGGGGTTGTTAAGTTATGCAAAAAAAGGGAAGGGCTTCAAACCTAAATCTTTTTATTACACTTTTCATTATAATACATTGCCTGTGTAATCTTGGATTGAGTCAATCTCAGGTAGTAAATATTTATGTATTTGCTACATACCTTGGACTAGTTCACTTCAGAGGTTACTTCTAAGTCAAGTTCGCACAATTCTTTGATTGACAAAAACACCCCCCCCC